>JAAAKG020136259.1:0-13261 GCA_010014905.2 Druon quercuslanigerum
ATATCTTGTATTAGCTTACAAATCAAGCTTATAAATAATAAAACTGATGATTTAAAAATATTTAAGAAGTTTTCTCCCAGAGATTTTTCAGAGAGTATGTAATTTCTAATTTAAAAGAACAAAAATCTGCAGCTATTTAGATTGCTTAGGCAATAAAATCGTTTCTATGAAATATCAATTTCGCATATTGTTGCCTTATATTCAGAATGTCAATTTGACACAATGGTCTAGGCTTCTTGTAATTTTTTATTGTAATAAGTATGTAAAGTACAGTTTTTGATAAAAACGTTTTTTAATGGGTCCTGCTAAAAATTGCAAATTTACAAGAAATGACTACAGCGCGCTCTGAAAATATTTTCAAAGAAATTTCCAAAAATCGTGTCCCATTGCTTCTTAAAACCAAAGCCTGCAAAATCCAATTCTGAAGTTTGCATTTGTATTTTCCAGCCTATTTCACCAAAGACTGATTATCATAAAAAATTAAAGCATGAGACAAATCTCGTATTTTAATCATTGCAAACATTTCCATTCCACGATGAAATATTTTGAGTAATTCCTCAGGAGCTACGTAATATTTATTCATGTCCTTGGTGCGGATATTAAGACTAGGATTAGCTCTTGATTTTATAATTTTGAAAACATTTTTGCTGAATTTTAATAGATTTGGCGATCAGTTGAACGGAAGATTTTAGGTGGAACGGAAACGTATAATAAAATAACTTTAACATCGACGGCTTCAACGTTATCCAAAATTTTAAAAGGTCACGAAAGATTGCATTTTAACAAAAATGTAATTGCTATGAAAAATGGTGATAAACACATCAAATTATATCGCAGTTTAAAAAAAAAATTATATTTATATAATAATTGATTGTAAATAATATTATTCTTGAAACGAAAAGAAGTGTCTCTGAAGAAAAGCAAAATGTTATATTTTAAAAAGTGTCAATTTCTTATTAAGCTTACCCGCTTGGATATTTCTCTCAAAGAACTATTGCGTCGAGAATTTAGTATACTTTGATCGCTAATCAAATTATACAATGTCGAACCTATTGTGAACAACGGGTTTGTTCTCTGGTGAGCCTAGTTTTTGTATTATAAGCTACATACTAAGTCATGTGCCTGATGAGATGAGGAAGTTATCATTTTGTAAAATTACAAAATTGGTAGAATGTCGTAGCGGAGATTTTGTATTTTATCACTTTTGTTCTCTCGATAGTTTCTTAGAGCTATCATCTCACATTCCACAGATGTTTGGTCGCCTATATCTTAATGGTCAAGGAGTTATTTACAATGCAATAAATGTTACTAAAACTACTCCCTGAGATGCTGCCAGTATTCTACTGATTCCTAGATGTTCAAGATGTTCAGCACATCTTGCGAAAATTGCCTGTACAGGCAACCACAATAGGATGAATATGAATATCGACAAGCGCCTTTGACCAGGCAACAAATCCATCGTCGTGTTGCAGATGAAGGGTATCTGATCCATGGGTTTCAGCTGAATATGCTTAAAAAGCTAAATAAACAATCACCGGTAATGTTCTAGGTATAGTCTGGAAGAAAAGCCCCCTACGCGCCATATTGTTGGCGGGGGATTACACCAAACAGTAAGACCGCCACAATCTAAATTAGCAGGAGTCGCTAAAAAGATGTTGAGGCGCCCATTAATAAATGAATTGGACACATCAATCAGCCAAATTGGGACTCCAAAGAGACCAAATTGTGATAGCAGCACACCGAAGGAAAATGAGATTGAGAGGTCCAATTGTCTCTTATAGTAAGTCCCTTTAAATTAACTTGAGAGTGATCCTAGTCGGCAAAGGGTTTCTAGAAACGAAGCGCGATGTAGACCAGTTTGAGGAAATTGAAGATAGAATAAAAGAAAATAATCGATGGGATGTATTAAGACTTAGTAAATAAAAATATAAATATACATTTCCAACTTTCTTTGCCTAACTAATTTCGTTTCTCAAGTTAGAATTTGTGAAGTTCTTTAAGTTTTGCAAAAGCACGTTTAGCTATCAGGATATAAAGGCTGCAATAATTTCGAACACAGTTTTTTGACTGTATCCTAAAAAGCTCTTATCTTACCAAGGGTTTAAACTTTGGGAAAAACAGTTTATTTTACGCACATTATTTAGCAGGTGAAATCATGTTCACATTTCATTATATACGAGGTGGATTTTTCTCTGCGTATATTTATTTGACAAGGCACTAATCTGTACAGATACAACGACACGGACTCTTCCTAATTGTGTAAGATAAATTATGATTTTTATCAGATCAGATTATCAGATGTAACGACGAGCCGCACTCGGATCTTATTAGTCAAAATAAACTTGGCCAAACTTGGGAAAATACATATTTAAAAGGCTCTTAGTTGCGCATCTTGCTTCTTTTTCGGAAATTCATGTCTTTCGTTGATCTGGTCAAAGTAGACTCAAACTGATGTGTAACAGAAAATTATGTGCTATGTGGAGTTTACATATTCTAGTAGACTTAAGCCAATACAGAAGGGGTGAAATAGACTTACAATAATATTTGTACAGTTTTCGGATGAACTCTCCTCTGCTAAAAAATATTTTAAGCTTCTTACCATTTACATATTTGATCAGATTTTTGACGAAAATAAACATGAATCTTTTCATTAAATACGCACTGCAGTAAGTTTTCTGGGGAAAAATATGCTTTAGAGGGAGACGCATTTTTTACAAGTTTTAAGATACCATACAGAAATTGCTTTAAATGTTTATTTACTATTTGTTATTAACATTAAAATAATGTTAGCAAGCACGAATGAAAATCATCTTAATATTTTCAGTAGACTCTAATCTTTAATGATGCATAATCTAAATTACCAATTTGGCTAATAGGCAAATGGAAGATTCTTTATGATGCAACGAATTTTATTAAAAAATTTTAATGGATAACAGAGTATTTTATTTTATACCAGTTTCTGAAAAAGGCTTAACTGCATTATCATACCTGATTTTATTATACAGTTTAAACCTTTTTTAATAAGCTCTAATTTTCAGAAAAAGGTTGCGCTCATGTTTCAATATATCATTGAGGGTTCGACAATTTTATTCTGATATGATAATTTTTTCTTAAAACATCACGGGATTGCTTTATCGGGCTTTAATTTTCTGACAATGCAGTACTTGGTTTAACATAGATTTTTTCTTCTTTATCTACCTTATTTAAATTTTTTGTATAACAGTTTTCGTTATTAAATAACGTATTTCATGGCATAAAAAGGAATGAACTTGGTTTTTATTATATCGGCAGGGAGAATAAACCAGCTAACCAAAATGTAATATTTTCAAAATAGAGAACATACGCTGGGTGTCATTATATAAAGTCATATAAAAATATATACAATAAGTTGTTAGAAATATTCTAATGCTTGTAAAAAAAAATTATTGGGTATCATTAGTTAAAATTTAAAAAAAACATTCTCAAGAATTTCTGTTAAGTATTTTTATCCTGAAAAGTTACTGAGAATAGGACTTCCAAGCTCGGTCTGAAATCGAATTAATAAAATTGTATTCTTTGAACAATATTGGGACTCAAGTGGACCAGACTTACAGTGGACAGAGTGATTAAATAATTAAAAAATGTGTTAAAATTTAAATGACCTATAATTTCCAGATTTTTCATTTTTTTCTTAATATATATTCATTTTGCAAAATATAGGAAACCTATATAAAATTTGTGAACAATACTTTGATCAAATCCATGTGAATTAAAGTTGAATTTAAAAGTCTTTAAGTTAAATGATTAAATTTTGAATAATTCAAACATTTAATTTAGCGGTTTTAAAGGCGATCTTTAATAATTGAAAAAAAATCGGAAAGGGATATAAATCTGAATTTAATAATGGAAAACCTTGAATTCTTTGTTTTAATTTGGACGGAAAAAGTCACTGAAGTATTAATTTCATTTTAAAATAGTAATTAAAAAGTTTTTTAAGTTTCTTAAATATTATAAAGATATGGTAGGTACGGTGTTGGATTATGTTGGAAGTACACCTCTTACTTTGTGAATGAGAAAAATAATATGCTATTTTTAAATAATTTTATTTAAATTTAAAGCAATTGTGACATTTATATTAATTGCATTTATATTATATTTATATTATGTTTATATTATGTTTATATTTATTATTTATATTTTTATTTTATTTATTAACTTCTGTGAATTATATACAACGTTTGTAAAGAGATGTATTAACGAGAGTTTTTCATATAAAATTTGTTTTATTTCATATCTTAAACCTTTTAGAAAGCAGAGGAAATGCCGAGTGGTTGTTTTAATCGAAGAAATAAATTCCCGATCATTTCTTGGTTCGCAAACGTTTTTCTCGATCAATGAAATTAAATATTTCCAACTTATGCTAAAGTTTTTTCCATTTGAAGTAATAAAAAGAGAAAAATTAAAGCATTGAAAGAGGAACTTTTAAATTTTAAACCTTTTAAAATTGAAATTTACAATTTGCTTAGTTCAAGATTATTTTGTTTAAATGCTTATTAATTTACACATATAAAATGGAAGATTCTAACTCTTTTTAATTAAGCAATTTAAAATTTAAAAATTAAAATGTTCAACTTTTGAAAATTAAAGAGCAGACAAATTTAGATATAGTTCCAAAAATATAAATCTACGTTATAATTTTCAATGCTCTAAATTGAAAAATCAATCAATGCAAGTGAAAATGTATGTAGTTTTAAGGAAATTTGAGCTAGAAACATTAAAAATTTAGACTTTAACAAACTAAAATTTCTTTAAAAAATTTTTTTAAAACATCTGAACATACTTGTTTTATCATAAATTGAATTTTTTCTACCATTTTCAGAAAATCAAGCGAATTTTTAAACAATTATTTTATGTGTTCCAGATTCTTTTTTAACAATTTGGTAATTTTGTAAAACCTTTTTGAATATAATTTCTTAAAATAATGTTTCCAAATAAAAAATTATTTTCAATGTTCCTATTAATCTTAAGATAATGTTTTAATCTTTTAAAGCCTTTTACAATGATTAAAAAGCTTGCAATTCTTTTGTTTCAAATCTAAAAAAATCTACACTTTGTTTTGAATTGGGCCGTGTCTATTTGCACTGAAATTTCGGTACGAATAGCCAATTTTTTTCGATACATACACTTCGTTTAAATTATTTTAATTTCAAGTTTTAAATCAATTTTGCATCTTTTCAGAACTCTAAATATCTCGTACAATTACTCAAATCTTCCCTACTTACATAAAAAAAATTTACTTGCAAATTCAAATTTGTTAAAATATAACAATTAAGATTGTACCATTCAGAGTTTAAAAGCGCTTCCAAATAATAATGATTTCAGGCTTTCAATGTTAAATAATTCAGTTTCAAATTGTTAACTTTTAAATATTTGGTTTTAATTTACTCGTCCTAAATAAGCAATCAAATATAGCTAAATATCAACAATTCTTTTATTTCCTAATTAAAAAATTTCAAATTTTATGGGTTAAAAATTGATTATTTTAGACTGAAACAATATTTTAAATTTAACAAAAGTCTTCAAATACAGATATGTTATCATGAAGTTATTTTGATTATGAAAATAGCTTCTAAATTTTTAATTAAACGTTTACATTTTCTTAATACTAAAACTTTCGGGCTTCCGTTTCCGGTACTGATCGCGAAAGTACTTCTTTGGGTCAAGTGTTGGTTTATTGGCTTTTGTGAAGGGAATACAGGGGAATGCATTCAGAAAGGGCAGAGAGTATGGAGATCGAGTGTGAAGGAATAAGGGTGAGTGAAGGCAAAGGTGTAAAGGGTGAAAGTGAGTGGTTTAAAGTAAAAAATTTGGAGTGTGTTAAGTTTTTGAGGTTAGGAGTAGAAAAAATAGTTGCTGGAAAGGGAGGGCAAGAGGTAGGCGATTAAGGCGGGAAAAGTGATAGAGCTTTGGGTACAGTAAGATGCCGACGACGCGAATTCAACAAACAGGCGCCATAGGGCAAGAGTCACAGTGAGGAAAAGGATGAAATATTGGTAAAAAGGATTATAGTTGGGAAAGTCAAAATAGCGTTGGTTTGTGTATATAGAAGAAGAGGGAAAGAGGAAGGCCGAAGAGTAATAAGGAGGTGGGCGGAGAAAAAGAAAGAAGAACTGTTTTTAATAGAAGGGGACCTAAATTCTTAGACTGGTGAACAGGGAGGAGGGATTTGGGATAAAGGAAAGGAGACAAATATAAGGAAATCCGAACATAGAGAGACGTGCGGGAATGGGAGAATGAAAATGATGAACTGGGCACTAAAGAAGAACGGGTAGGGAGAAAGAGATGCTGGTAAGACGAGGAATGCTGGGAGAGTAAAAAGAGAATAAAAGATTGCATAAGAAAATAGAGAAAAGGGGAAATAAAGAAGGAGAAGTATATCATGAGAAAAAAAGCACGTGAGAAGATGCTGGAAAGGAAACGACAAAGGTAAAAGAAAAAATACAAGGCAGCATTAGCAAAAGCGATCAAAGAAGGTATGGTATGGGATGTGATAAATAGGGATAGAGGGGAAAGGAAGGACGTTAATGAAGAATTAGAAATGAAGGACTGACGGATTATTTCAAGGGTTTATTATGGGGAGAGCGAAGTAAGAGCAAATATGAGAAGAGAAGCATAGTCCGAGGAGAAAAGAAGGGAGGGAATGAAATAACAAGACAAGAAGTATGGAGTAGAAGCAGTTCGGGATGGGATGTGTAGGATCTGCAACTAGATATGGCAAGGAAAAGGGTGGCTGGAAGGGTAGATGACTGGACGGGTGGTACCGCGTGGCAAGAAAGGGGAAGGAAACAAGGTCGAGGGATACAGAGGGATCACTCTCATGCCAGTCGGCTATAATATACATGCAGAAATATTAAGAAAAAGGTTGCAGAGTCAGGTAGAAGAAAAGTAAAGTATTCTATACAATCAGATGAGATTTAGAAAAGCAATTGGCACTGTAGACAACATCTGCGTACGTAACTGCTTAGTTAACAGAAATTTAGGGAGAAAGAAAGGGAAACTACTCGCATTGTTCGTAGATTCAAAGCAGCGTTTGACTCAGTGAACAGAAAAGTGCTATGGCAGGCAATGAAAGAGAGGGGTGTAGAAGAAAGGTTGGTGGAGAGGATAAAATAAATTTTTAATGTAACTAGAATAAGCGTAAAGATAGGAAAGGAAAAAGGCAGGTTTTCTGGACAGGTAGAGATCTAAGGCAAGGGTGCCCGGTGAGTCCGCTACTAGTTAATATATTGTTGGCAGACTTAGAGGAGAAGCTAAAGGAGAAAGGGGAGGGAGGAACGGTTTTGAGAAAAAGCAAATATACTCTCTAGCATACACGGTCGATGTTGTTCTGTTAGCAGATGATGTAGAAGGGATGAACTTGATGATGAGAATCTTCGAAGAGTATGTGGGAGAAAACAATTTGACGGTGAACTTAGATAAGACAAAGGTGATGTGCTTTAGAAATAAAAATAAAAAAATAAATTACATTTGGAAGATAAATGGACAAAAAGTGGCAATTGTGAAGAAGTTCTGCTACCTAGATTTTTGGTTTGAGCCAGAAGAGGGAAGAATTGAATGTGCAAGTAAAGTAATGGGCCAAGTATGGTGTATAGGGAAGAAAAGGTTCAAGGACGATTAAAGAATTAGGGTCTGGTTGTTTGATGCGTTGTTCTAGGTGGTGTTGTTTTATGGATTGGAGATCTGTGGATGGAAGGAACATAGGAAAGTTGAGAGCATGCATGAGCGATTTTTGAGATGGACAATGGGGCTTAGCTGGAGTTTCCCAGGATACATGTTAAGGGAAGAATTAGGGAGGAAAAAATGGTTACCAGACAAGTTGAGAGAGCTGGGAAGTTTGAAGAGAAGCTGAGAGGGGGAGAGGGAAGCAGAATTACATAAGAATGTTTTGGCGAAATTCGGAACAATGAGGTGAGAGGCAATTTGGGAAATTCAAAATGGGAGGATAAAAGGAGAAAAATGAGAAGGGTTTGTAATATGTGGCAAAAGTCGTCAAGTCTACCCACCTAAAAACTTTAGGTCTCCGAATTTGTGCGCGGAAATTGCCCCTCCCCTGAGAAGCATTGGTGGGATTCCCTCCCTAGCGGATATAAGTTCATTTTTACTTTTTCGAACGGCGACTTTAACAGTGGTCTCAGTGTATTGTCAAAATGTAAAAGCCCCACTATGCATCAGAATTTTTTTTCATGTTAAAAATGACGGCTAGGTGTTGTAGAAATTAGAGAACTCTGTCGTCTTTTTTATTTGGGAGGCGTTCCGTTAAATATCCAGTATTTTACTTTTTTTTGACCAGACATTATTTTCGTAAATTTCAAAGACTACTGTTGCTAAAATTACTCTCCTATTTAAGAATTCTTTTTCAATTGTATTTAATCCTCATAGAAACAGTTATGGAGAATAAATGTTAAATCATATATTCTTTCTAATGGCTTACCGTCCACATAAATTAAAATGAAAGTGAGCCAAAAACCATTTCTTGATTTTAAAATTTATTTAATTAAAAATTCCTCTCTCAATCCTGACAATTCAGTACCAATGCGTACCTTTTTTGAAAGTTTTTGACCTGAATACTTATATTTTTACAATTAGTAATTTTAAGAAGAACAATCATGATAAATAATTTCGTAGATTAATTTAATTTTTAACTAAGTTTTAGAAGTTAATTAAAACAACAGAATAAATTCAAAGAGTAAAGAACAAAAGAATAACATTGTCATGTTTGGAGATTTTCCAGTCAAATGTTTTTTTTCTGAGTCAATTTTTTAAAAAAGATGAAAATTATGTTTTGAAGTTATAATGCTTTCATAAATTTGATTAATATTTAGAATTCCAGTGTGTGAATTTACTAGAATTTGAAAATTTTATTTATAAAACTAGACTAATATTTTAATATATTGCAAATTCAAATCAAAGTAACGATTAAAGTTCCAAGAATCTTATGAGAAACATGTGTTAAAATTCCCAACTTCACAATCTCTTTTGTCTTCAGAATTTTTTTTTTCATCTCCGGCCAGTTGCACCTATAGAAGCTTTATTACAGCATTTACAGTTAATTAGATTAGATAAATTTTCAAGTATACCCTGATTGTAAGGTAAGGTAATATTTAAATTAAATCTATTGTAAGTATCACTCCATTTGTTTTTCTATTACTGTTGTAAATCACATGACGGCATTTTGTAATAATGTCGTTTACTAACTTAAGCGGATAGTTATTATGTACTAAAGTTGTTTTTATTTGATTTAAATTTTCTATCATGAATTAGATATCACTTAATTTAACCCATCTATTTACTAAACCTTTTATCACACCAATTTTTCGACAAAATAAATTGTGTGTATTATAGTTTAAGTATCTACCGGAACAAGAAGGTTTTCGGAACCAAATTTTAATAAATCACCATTTGGAGTTTTTATAACTTGCAAATCAAGATAGTTTATAACATGATAAATCTCGCATTCATGGGTGAAATTTTTTATTCTCTTCAATACTATTAAATGCAGTTAAGAAAACTTTAATCTTGTCAGTAGAAACAATAGCTGAAATGCCATCGACATGACATTTGTATAAAATAAGTGTGAAATCTAATAATTGCATAACCCTTTTTTTAATATCTTGTTAGACCAAATCTGAAACAACTGCAGACAATGGTAAACCTATAGGAAACCCGAAATTTGTTTATAAAATTTGTTGTTAAAGAAGAAAACTGTACCATTAAAAACTGTTCTCGTAGCTATTTGAAATTAATTTTTTGCTATTTTTGTTAACTTAGGATTTAAATTAAGTTTCTTTAAAATGCAATCTAAAGCAAGATCTTGTGGGATGCTGTCAAGCATGGAAACAACCTCTAAAGACTCTATTGAATGGGTTTTTGTAACAATAATATTTTTTAAACTATCTTAAATTTCCAACTATTTTTGACAAACGAGCTAGTGTTAATAGAAACTAACTTTAAAATATTTAAAATACACTTTGATAAATTCTAAGTTGGTAAACCAACAGTAGAAACAATTAGTCTCTAACTTAAATTAGGATTTTGAACTTTAGGAAGAGCATAAGATATTGCTATGCCACTATTATGTGTTTTTAAACAGTATGCAAATTGGTCATTTATTAATCTTTCATTTTCCTGTCGAACAGATATGTAATTACATTTATTTTCGATAGTTGGAATCATAATAGTTTCGATATTCATGTATAAAATATAATTTTTAAGAATGTTTTCAATTCTATTATTATAATCATCTCTATTTGCTGCAACCGTTGATTTATTTTTATCAGCTTTTGCAACAATTCAATCTTCGTGATTCTTTTTCAAATTTTCAACTAACTAAACTGACTTTTTCTAAATTTTTTAATTTTTTGTCATTATTGTCATTTGAGACTATTTGAGTGACAGTTTTTCGAATTTTAAATTTTAATTCCTTCTCTTTATTATTTTTAATAGAATTTTTTAATATTTGGAACCGAACTATTAATAGGAATTTTATTCAAATTTAAAGGTACGCCAAATTTGTTATAATATGCTAAAACTTTCACATCATCGGGAATTTCAACCGTTGATAAATTCTTAAAACATTTGCTCAATCTCTCTTTTTAATACAATCATCTCGTTTTGAGTATTTCAAATTACGGAGATTAACTTTTGTGGATCAAAAAACTTATTAATAGAGCCATCACATATGACTCATAAAAACCGATATTTTAAGTAACTGCAGTGTTTTCAAATCTCTAAACTTAAAAATTTTGATTAAAAATTAAATTTAGTTTTTTAAAATTTTGAAATCAAATTATAATGAAATTAGTTTTTTTTAAATTGCTTAAACTTTGTTCAATGTGTGTTGGAAATAAAACATTATTTCTACACCTGATTAAGAAAGTACGCTGGTCCTTAATAATAACTAATTTTCTATTGGTATGAATCTAGTCTCCAATTTGTTGTCTTGTGAGAGCGCCATACATCTAAAAAATGTATGAATTTTTAATTAAATAAATTATGAGCTAAAAAAAATGTTTTTTGGTTTAATTTTGTTTTAATTTGTGTGGATCGGAAGCTACAAGGAAGATTCTATGATTTAACATTCATAAGTCTCGTCCGTTTAAGAAAGGATTGATTTGGTTTGAAATCATTATATAATTACGTAGAATTTACAAAAATGTAGCACTGTAATTATTACAGATCTTTTCTTATATCCCTTACTTCGTAACTAATTCTGTAATTCTAAATTCTGTGTACATCCTTCAAAGAAAAACCGTTTGAAAATTAAGAAAAAATGTCATAATAATTTATGAGACAAATTCTTTCTCGATTATCAATAAAAAGAAAGTAACTTTAATACTATTGTAATAATTAAAGAATAATATAGATATTTTCGAAATCCAAAAAGAAATATAAATGGGGATAATAATTAAACAAAAATTCTTCTACAGGTTGGAATCGAAAAGAATAAAATTCATTTTCATCCTTCTTTATTGAAGGTCAAATTTCTAATTGTTTGAAAAATGATTATGATAAAAAATTAACACACGTGACGAATCTCGTATTATTTGTCTTCGGAAAAATTTCCATTCAACAGTAAATATTTTTCTTAATATCATCCAGCAATCATGTAATACTTATTCGCGTTCTTAGTCCATATTTGGAGAGTATGATTTGCTCTCTTATTAAAATTAAAAAAATATTTTTCATATAATTTTCTAAATTTAGCGATGATGAATCTCAAATCTGTTTATAAAATTTTTTTTAATGAGTAATATCTATATAATAAGCTCATATTAAATGGTTGGACAAAATAAATCCAAGGTAAAGATAATTCACATTGAAATTTGCGTTTTTTTACTTTTTAGAAAAATGCGATTATCGATACTTTATGTTTTCTCAGAAATTTTTTATAGTTAGCTTTCTTTTTATTCACAATAAAACTTTTAAGAAATAAATTTAAAACTATAACAAATTGATACGCTTTAATTCAGAAAATTAAAAATTGAGTAATTTCCCATCAAAGCTTTATACTTTGAAATCATAAATAAATATCGTTTGAAATTAAACAATTTCTAATTACGTGAATCCTTTTTTAAATGTGAAATTTAAACAAAAAAGTAAACCTTAACAGTTGTACATTTTTACGGCGAAAAATTTCCAGATCGATTAATTTTAAATTTAATTACAGTTTTCGAAATATTTCCCCCAAACTCATTTTTCGCTTGAATGCAAATAAACCTAATTAAACCCGAAAAGAAAATCCAACTATTCTTGCTTAAAATTAATTCTTTTTTGTTTACAAGTTCGACTATTTGCTTGAGATATTAATCATTTTGTTGTGAATAACTGTTCTTGGTCGGAAATGTATCTATTTTTGTTGAAAATTCGACCTAATGGATAAAAGATTTTTGTTTTTATGTTTTAAAATTAATGACATATGGTAGAAAGATCACTTTCTGTAGTTGCAAATTCGTAACTACTGATTGCAAATACAACTTTTTTGGTTAAGACAAAATTTTTGTCATGGAAAATTCAAATATTTGGTTAAAAATTATTTGTTCTTGGTGAAAGACAATCTATTTACTGAAAACTCAACTTTTCAGGCTGATAATTCAAATGTCTTCCAAAAAATGCGTCTTTTTGACCTGAACATTCAACTAATTGGTTCAATAAGAACTTTTGCTGGTGGAAGTTTAAGCTCTTTTTATATGCAATTTCCAGAGTTTGGTTACAAATCCAATTATTTCTTACGAAACTTATCTCTTTTGGTGCAAATTTTAACTGTTTTGTTAAAAAATAGTCTTTTTTAAAGATCATCTCTCAGGGTGGGAAAGTCACATTGTTTCTTTAAAATTAGTTTTTTGTCAAATCCAACTATTTATTAAAAATTCATATTTTTGCTTTAAGATTTTTTATTTTCCAAATACAGCTATTTCGTTAAAAATTTACCTTCTTCTTTATTCATAATGTGTCCCCTTAGGGTTTACATGACTTCCATTCCTTAAAATATTTCCGCTTACATAATAAACAACAAAAAGAAAATTTCTACCTTAATATTTACAAATATTTACAACTATTTACATAAAGTCTTATATCTATCTAGTTCCTTAACTCGAGCGAGCGGTCGAAATCGAGAGTGCATGTGCAAGCGAGAGAGAGAATGAGATCGCAAACGCAACTTAGTCTACTTATGCTATTACATATCCATTACTTACAATCTTTACGCTTCTAATCTAGGCGACTT
>JAAAKG020136260.1:0-13260 GCA_010014905.2 Druon quercuslanigerum
TATATATACTCCAGTTACTGTCGACCACCCGCCCAAACCAGAGGTCAAATTATTTTGGAGAGAAGTCTACGAAGTGCAAAATACACTGGATGAAGACTCAGAGAACATAAATAGCTTCAATGGACACACATCAGTACCGAGTAGGTGAAAAAAGTATTAATAGGTATGAAGAACTATTCCGCTCCGGGAACATAGGATATCAAGTCCTTCTGGTGGAAGAAGTTTTCTTCAACACATCAGCATTTGGCGCGTATTTTCACCTTATATGTGAAGTCGAAAGTAGAGTGGTTCGTGGAAGTGCGCACAGTACTCCTGCCGAAACTGGACAACTTAACATACCAAAGAATTACAGGCCACACTTGTCTGAACACACTGTATAAGATATTCACAGCTATCCTAAATGATAGGATTGTTCGGACAATCGGACTTTGTGTAAAGAAATGTATGAACGCGGCTCAAAGAAAGGCGTAGCAGGATGTCGGGAGAACCTGCTCATCGACAGAAGTGTCTGCAAATATGCAGCATCCTACCAGCGTGACCTATAGATGGCCTGGATTCATTGCCGGAAAACTTTCAATTCAACCTCCCATAAACTTATCATCTGTCTTTTGGAATGCTTAAAGGTTCATCCGTAAATCGTGAGGTGCATAGAGAGATTTATGCCATTTTGAAAAACCAGATTTAGTACCTCATCTGGAAAAAATCGTGTGGCGACTAACAATTTCACTTTCCAAAGAGGTGTCTTTCAGGGCGACACCTTGAGCCCACTCCTCTCTTGCCTCACATTATTGCCACTATCTCTAGCACTTCGCCATTGCCTAGGGTACCTTTGCAGCAAACTCATGTATTTTACACGGATGATCTGAAGATATATGCTGTGATGTTGCGGATTTCCCGAACATCGCCAAAATAAAGTTATCTGAACATCTTGTAAAATACGCATGGTTTGCATCAAGAGTAAATTCGGCACTCCTTATTGTTATTTTCTATTTAAGATTTATTTGTCTATGTTTCTTTTTTTGGGTTTTCTTTTTTTTTGGTCGCTAAAGGTCGCTATGAGAGCTATCAATGGTCGTGGTCTTGAGTGGTGAATTTTGAAGGTCTTACGATTACCAGCTTAATTATGGATGAAATTAGGTAATTTCGCCACCTTGTATATTTTATTTTATTTCTGGTTGTTGATGCCGTCTCTCTTATCTATTTTTTTTGGGAGTCATGGAGTCCAAAATAACATCTGCCGTTCGAAGCATGGACTTCCGTTCTCCAATTCTCGCACAGGAGTGCATTTGGCCCCCCAACTAGCCTCGACTTTCAAGACCGCTTTTCCCGATTTTCGAGAATAAGGAAAGAATTTTGGTTGATGACTTGGTTTAGCGAGGCAAAGGAAGACACAATGAAGAGAAGAAAAGGCGATAGGGCAGACCAATGGAAAACGAGCCTACATGAGGATCTCTCTCTTGACCGTAGCAATTAAAATTAGTCCTCTGCGCAGGACACTTATTATTTCTCTCATGAAGCACTGTTCACCGCGTTAGCGTACGTAGATTTAAAATTTTAGTCTAGTTTGTGAACTCAAGGTGCAAACCACGTGCTCCTCGACGACCCGCGCATTAAATAGTGTGTTAAGGTAGGATCTACAGCCTTTTCTTTTATGGCTGGGCCAAGAAATTAAGTATTAATGTATCGATTATATTGATTTTCTTTAAAATAATTACTCCTTGGCCAATTCATACTAATTATTTTATGATTGTGCTTTGTGCTTTAAATATTATGAGTCTGTAAATTATTTCTAACGGAGTGCCGAGTCGAAAGTCATGTGCCTTTCTCTTTTATTTGAATTTTAACCCAGAAATGTAACACAATGTTTTTTCAGTTTCATAATGTATTCCTGTAAAATTGTATTAGCAGAGATCATTTCCCCTTTTCCCCTATCGCTAACTTAAGCTTCAGAATGGCTTTGTTTTATATTTCAGTATAATCCAATGTTTTCTCAGTTTCCCAATGTATTCCTGTAAAATTGTATTAGCAAAGATCATTTATCCTCCCCCCTATCGCTAATTTAAGCTTTAAAATGGTTTTGTTTTATATGTTAGAATATTTCAATGTCCTTGGAAAATAATTTTAATAAATTAATTTTAATTTATCATTTTGCGATCGAATTTTGCCAATTCATTGAAACCCGACCCCTCTACCATTACTCACTCTTGTATAGAGGCTGAGCTAATCATTTAGTTCAAGTTATAGTAGCTGCCCCATATTTTTATTCCATTCATTTATTTTGGTTTTTTTATAGTTTGTTCATTTTTTTCTTACTTATATCACTCGTATCTCTCTCATCGATTATCGCCCATGTCCCTAATTGAGAAATTTTAGATATTAGGAGTTGTGGGGTTTGAAATTAAGAATTCCATATTCCTGATCTGCGAAGGGTCACGTTTTAGTTATTTTGTGCTTTCGTAAACATATTCGGTTTCTAGCTTTTTAAAGTGTAGAGCGTTTTCCTTGAATCTGTCCCGACAAAGGACTGGCGTCCGGCTTAAAGTGGTTCGTTTTAAAGAAGTAGTTATTTAGGAAAGGGTAGGTTATGCGCGACTAAGAGGACCACAAAATTCTACCATGAAAAAAATAGTGGCGTTACAATGCTAAAAATAAAAAGCAACTGCATCTAGGTCTAGGAATTGTCGAACGATACACAAAGGAAATAGAAATGGAATTTGACTTAGAAAATGCTCCAAGGTTTAATTGAAGCGAGAACAACTTAATGGCATCCCTGAAGATCCTGAGCTCTTCGATAGAAGCGCTATACGACACTTTTGTGCTGAAGATACAAACGTCTCATCCAGAAGATTTTGTCTTCCGAACTGTAGGCGAGGAACAAAGTATCTGCCTCGAACATGCTTGCCGTCCCAGTAGTACTCTATATATTTGGAATGGTTCCATGGACGAAGAACGAGCTCGGATTCCTTGATATCGAGACAGGAATGGTTTCGCGACTCGACATCTCACGCCCTCAAGGTGGTCACGGAATATTGCATCTTGAATGTCTTCACAACAGGATTATTCTGGGCACAGCACATAGGGTCAAAATCGAACAGACTCTCTTCTTAAAATTGTCAAGAAGCATGCAGAAGTGGATAAAGGAGCGTTTCAGTATCAGGGGTGAGCTAAGTATCAGGAGTGTCCAAGACACATTTGATCTAGTTGTCCAACTAATGCGGGAAAGACCTACATCCAAAGGCACAATGCAGCACTAAGAGTGCTTTATTACGATCTATGTCACTCTTACGTCATTAACCTTAATATCGCTTCGCTAAACGCTCCTAGGAAAATGGAGTCAATTGTCGAGAATGTGAAGTGTCGACTATATTGGAACTTTATATTCTCGACAATTGTTTCTGTTACACACAAGGCCTGACATAGTTCTCCTTGACTTCGAGAAGCGAACCATGTTCGTTATCGAATTTTCGACACCAGCTGACAAAAACATCATAGCTAAGGAGAATGATAATTGATAATTATCATTTTTAATTTTTAATTTTTGAATCCAGATTCAGAATCAGCGACTCCAAGAACTACCAAGTAACCATTTTCAGCTACATCCATGGACTTTTTTAAGTTTGGCGAAAATTCAATATTGCCTGTCCCATAGTGCGATCATGTGATTATCATAACAAATTTTGAAATTTTTTGAAAAATCGAAAACTCAAATTTTGACAGCATAAAAAAATAATGGAAAATCAAAACTTAAATTTTGAAGTTTTTGCGGAATTTGGAGTGGGGCCCGCCGTGACAGTTACTAAGGCAAATTTAGAGAGGTGGGTCCGTCATGACAGATACTATGGAGAATTTGGAATGGAGGATCCGCCATGATAAGTACTATAGAGAATAATTTATGAAAAGAAATTAAATAAGAAATTTGGATTATAAAAATAAATCATTTCTAAATATCGCAATTGAAAAGTATTTTATACCAAGAAAAATAGATATAATTTCTAAATATAAATAAAATTAAGTTATTTCGGTAAATTAATTTTACTTAAAATTATCGCTAGGACTGGTTGTGGAAATAAAAATGACAGTTTTTATTTACAGTTACATTTTATTTGATCAAATGTTTTATGCTGATTCTCACATGTGTTACATTAAAAATTGGTGCAATTAAGTTAATAAACATTAAAAATTCACAAATAATATAACTATCTTGTTAGGTCATATTTTAATTCTGATGCCACATAAGGAGTAAACATACTTGTCATTTCCAAAAACACTAAATGAAAGTATGAATCAACAAATTATTTTGGTAATTGTTCTTTAATTTCCTCTCTGAAATATTTGAGTTTAACAGCAATAATCTGACCAATAGGCATTTCATTGGGAGATTGAATTTTCTCTTTCAAAATATATTTATAGGCCTTAGCTATTAGAATTTTCAAACACTTTTCTACATCAGCCACTTGCGTTTCTAGTAGTCGTAAACGTTCATTGACACAAGGAACAATCTTTTTCCGCTCATGAAAAGTAGTTTTCTGCATCACTATAGTCGGTCTGTATTCCTTGGTCCTCTCTTTCACCATCCCTCGTTGTGGGTTCCTCTTTTTCTCCAGGAATGTCAAAGACGATTACCCTGCAGCGATTAGTAACGGTGAAGCCAATACTGAATTTCCCCAGCTCCACGGGTTTCATGCACACGTAACCCATCTCGAAAAAGGCTGATATAATGTCGATGATATTTTTCAGGCATGACCAAGTTTACCAATTTTATGATAGGTTCGAGTTTCCCATTAGGGTGCATCTCGAGTCCCGTGAAAAGTTGTTTTGTACAGGAGTCATACAGCGTGTATACTGAGGGCACTAGTAGGTGATTAACAGCCTTGCGTTGACCTCGCCGGCAGGTACATCAGGTAAACGGCTTTTCACGGCAGACCGTGCACTTGCTGTGTGAATTGGGGTTATACAAAAATCCACGGTTGCGGTGACGCGCGCATCAGCAGTAGCCCTTTTATATATTCCCGGTCCTTTGTTTAGGCCCACCACATGAGACGATGACGCATACTGTATGAACCGGTTTCGCCAAATAGTAAAAAGAATTCTCGTAGAAAAATTTTAAAAACTTGTCACAAAAATCGTGAAAAATTACGGTGAGCTATTTGGTATTTATTTATTCCAAGAAAACCTCTCAAAAAATGTTAAAACAAGGTTTATAAATTTAGTGTAAATTACCAAGTCTACTCTTCTCACGTGAAAAGAGGCCGTTTAACTGTCACTAAAGGGTTTGATTTATATGCTTGATCATAGAAGAGCATATTTGAAAATGTAATTAATCAATAAGCATATCAACAAGAAAAAAACATTTTCTTTGTGGGCAAGGGAGTAGCGTCGTCATGTGAGGTTCCCCACTTAGGTCCATTAGTATTCAAGATCTTTTGTTTCAGGCGTCATTGACTCTACTCTCCTTATTAACTATTTTCTGCCATACTTTTGTGCCTTGGCATACTTCTCTAGCTTATTTAACGTCCATGTATTTTTCCATGCAGGCTCTCGTGTTTCTATGGCTTCTTATGTCCCTTCTAACTAGGGTCTCATTCACACATTCTAACAAATCTTTCCGCGTTCTGCCTCTGGGCACGCAGCCAAAATTTTTGAAAACTTGTTTCGTTAGTCGTTCATCGACCATGTCAACTAGCGTCTCTTCCGCACCACATTCTTTAAGGATTATCTCGTTGCTCACTTTATCCATCAGAGTTTTCCCGCATATTATACGCAAGAATCTCATGTCAATCGCGTTAATTTTACTTTTTATCTTTTTCTTGATAGGTCCATGTCTCGCTGCCGTATAGTACAGTCGGTACAAGTATAGAATAATGTATCGCCATTTTAGCCTTATTTGATATATTTTTACTTCTGATAAGGGGGCCTGCTCTACCAATAACAATCTCCTCTTCTATCTTCCCGTCCCTAGTAAATACGCTCTCAAGTTATACGAATTTATCAACTTGTTCAACTCTCTCATCATTTAATACAATGTTGCATATTGTTTTCTCACTCTTTCCTTCAAACACCATAATTTTTGTTTTATTTACGTAAGTTTTGAGGCCCATACTCTTCATGCTTGCATTCAGTTTATTCAACATTCCTCGAAAGCAATCAAAACCTTTTCCGAAAGTGTTGACAGTTCTTCAGAAGATCAAAACGATTCCGACAAAAATTAAATATATTTGTTAGTGAGAGGCGAGGGGACTCACTTTAATCAAGCACCCCAAAAACTGTCACGTGACCCAAATTTTCGAATTGTGCAATTTGGACAGCAGATTTGAATTCAGCGACCTGAAAACTCTCCTGGTACCAATTTTAAAGAATATTAGCTAAAATTCCACACTATTGGTCGCCATATTTGATACGCAATTTTGAATCTTGCCATTTTAACACTTTATTTGCATTTAGTGACATGAAAAACTCGCAGGCAATAATTTGCAGTAATATTGGGCAGAACTTTACAATTTTGGTCGCCATATTAAATCCGAAATTTTGAATTTCGTAATTTTCACAATGGATTCAGTTTCAGGGACCTCAGAAACACCCGTAACAATTTTTTAGTAATATTGGCAAGAATTACACAATTTTTATCGCAATATTAGATCCACGGTTTTTAATTTCTTAACTTTGACACTGGATTCCGCTTCAGAGACCTCAAAAACCCCCAGGTAACAATTTTTTAGTAAAATTGGCAAGAATTCCACAATCTTTATCGTCATATTGGACCCGCCATTTTGAATTTTGTAATTTTGACACTGGATTCGGCTTCAGAGTCCTCAGAAAGCCCCCAGGTACCATTTTTTTTGTAATACTAGCAAGAATTCCCTATTTTTTATCGCCATATTGGAACCGCCATTTTGAATTTCATACCTTTTAGACTGGATTCGGTCTCAGGGACCGTAAAAACCCCTATGAAGGATATTGTTTTTCATTTGGACCGATCTGTGACTTTTGTCCTGCAATTGTGTGGTTCGGGCCCACCGTGCGTTTTTCAGAACAAAGATTTATTTTACAGGCATATCTGTGTAGAGTAAAATTTTAAACAACTGACCTAAATTTTAATATCTGCAGTACGCAGGATATAAAATAAAATATTATTCCAACCGATGAAACAACAATAACTTCAACTATTTTTTTGTCGGTAATTTATAATTTTAGTAATTGGAAATATCGAAAACTTATTAACTTAGGGCTTTACAAAATTCTGATTATAAAATATCAGATTTAAAATTTTGTAGTTTTTCTGCTTAGTTCAGCGAGCAACAATTTCACATGGTCTGCTTCATATTACTATTAATCTCAAAAATCTCAAGGGAAAAATTAAAGGCCTTTTTCGTAAAATACATTTTTTAGTTTTTCTAAAAATTAACGTTCTTTTGGCAGTTTGAAGAAATTTTCAAGTTACTCCAAGGAATTAGAGAGATTAAACTTTGGGCAGAAATCTTTTTGTAATTTTTTTCATAATTCGTTTGCATTCTTGAAAAAAATAATTAATAAAAAATAACAAAATATTTTGTCTCATATTTTGAATTGGAAAATAATATATTGCAGCTTTTAAACTAAATAATAAAACACTTAAGTTTTGTAATATTGTATAGTCAAATCCAAATGCACAAATAAACATTGTTCGGTGTAATACAATCATTGTTTTTTTCTCACAGATAACGCCAGTCACCGAATCGAAGATTTTTTATTTTATTTAAATTGAATATGTTTTCTATAAATCATTTTTTATTCGAAAGATTCAGGGAATTATCAAAAGAGAAATACCACCTCAAAATTCGCAATAACACATGGTGATTATCACAATGTGCAAATATATCCGCTTCGAAAGCTTAACTGCCCTATTCATATGTCCTGTAAAAAAATTAAGAAAAGTTTTCTTAAAAATCGAGGGATGAAATTTCCTTCGTTTAAATTTCTTTGCAGCAGATAATAGTGCAATCTATATTCTTCCAAATTTAAAAAAAAATCTAAGTTTTTTTTTAAATCACCAAAATGGCATACATGTTTTGAATAAGAATCAAAAGTTAATTTTCTCACAAATTTTTCAAATTTACATGCACAAAAAATTTTAATTTAGGAAATTTAAATTAGATTAACCAAATTAAAAATCTTATTTGACGTCCAATCATCAAATTGGTGCAACCTCCTGTAAAAAACAAGAATCCAACGACCAAATTTGGACTACAACGAACAAACAAAAAATGCTACAATTGTAATCTGAAATAAATTTCAGACAAAAATAAAACAAAGGAAAGAAAAATGAGAAGGCAAACCACCACGTCCCCTTCCTTCTCTTTTTTTTCTTTCTTTCATCTTCTTTATTTGTATTATTATAAAATCACAATAAAAGAACATTATCTGTGTAAATGGCCGAACGAGTCAGTTTGTCGTGATCGATTTTGGCGGAATTTTTTAACCCTGTGGATCGGATGTACGATGTGTGTTGAGTTTAATGTGTCCCTCTACTTCTCTGCTTCGTCAAGTGATACCAACCAATAACTATACTAAGCCTCTTTTAGCTAAAGTTTTTGATAGCATTGTTTACGTTCAATTGTACTTAGCTTCAACGAACACCTTTATTGATAAGCAGCATGGTTTTTTGCGGAGGAGGTCCACTATGACTAATTTATGTTCTTTTACGCACATTGTGTCACAGTCTGCGGAATCCGGCTACCAAGTGGATACCGTTTATACAGATTTCTCAAAAGCTTTTGACACAGTCGATCATAACATTCTAGCGGCGAAACACAGATTCTTGGGAATCAGATCTCATTTTTTTCATGGATCTCAAGTTACTTGAATCGCAGATTTCAATTCGTTTGAGTTAAAGAGAAATACTCCAACGCATTCTAGGCAGCATCTGGTGTGCCGCAGGACTCGCATCTTGGGCCGCTCCTTTTTGTTCTTCTGGTCAATGATGTGGGAGACGTCTTAAAATTGTGTTCTTTTTTGCTCTATACTAATGACTTGAAAATATTCAGAGTGATTCGCTCTTTTTTGGATTGCATTGAACTGCAAAATGAACTTAACCGATTACAGGAATTGTAATACTAAATGGGCTGCGGCTTACCATTAAAAAATGCTGAATAATATCCTTCACGCGAAAAAAGTAACGACAAGACATGAGTATATGATTGGTGATGAGTATCTACACAGGCTGGAGCTTGCGCGTAACCTTGGGGTTCTTTTAGATAAAGACCTTTCATATACTGACCAAGTTTCTGCTGCTACACATAAAATTCTCAAATCTCTGGGTTTCGTCATTAGAAATTCTCTAATGTTAAAAAATCCACAAGCGCGCAAGACATTATTTTTCGCTCTTGTTCGTCCGCACCTTGAATATGCATCGATTATCTGGTCTCCATTTTACATGATACATCAAATTAGACTTGAAGAGAGCTCAAAATCTTATTCTTCGATTTGCGGCCAGACAATTCGGAATGGCAATGAACAGACAAGATCATAACTATGATGGAATAAGAACATTTTTAAACATACCAAAGATAGAGTCAATATTTGTATTTTCCAACGTTTCCTTTCTGTATGCCTGGCATGAACACTCTTATAACAGCATCCTAAACGAACATCACTTTTGTCTTCCTCTATCTAAGTATTAAGAAGTCTGCCAATCTGTCCCACGTAATTCATCTTACAGATCCTGCAAGTGATCTTGTAGACAACACCACCTTTTCCAAAATGATCTACAGAATCTTTACAAAAATTAATCACTGAATCCATTTTTAATGGCATAGGGGAAGTAGTATGAATTTTGAACTTTTTTGACATAAGTTCAATAGTTTTAGATATTTGACCAAAAAACAGAAGAAAAAAGTATTAAATGAACCATATTCCTTTAACTCTTCCTGATTATCTGCGGGTAAAATATTAACCTGTTTGTTTTTGATTTGTAATGATTGGTAATGATCCAGAAAAAGGATATTTGAAACAATATTTAAATTCCTTGTGTGAAATGATAAGTAGGACAAGTCTAGAGCTCTATAAATTTAATTTTTAATTACAGCAATTTTGTTTTTAAAAGGATAAGCTGAAAATAAATATAAAATTCTACCTGAATATGTACTTTTCCTATACCAATTCGTAATAATATTACCATCCCGACCCTTAATCACTTCTATGTTCAAAAAACTGATTCTGTTAATCTGCTCTATTTTATGAGTAAATTGAACTTTTGGATGAAATCTATTAAAAGCATTAATGACCGTCTCCAACTTTTCCAGAGGAGCGCACAATAAGATATCGTCAAAATAACGGAAATAAAAAGTTAAAGCAAAATCTAATTTCTTGAAAGCCAAAACGTTTAAATCTTCCATTACTATTTCTGCTAAAATCGGAGAAATGACTAAAACTATGGGAGAACCAAACTTCTATCTATAAAAAGATCCATTAAATTTGAAATAATTTGAGTTTATGATAAAAACTATACCTGCGATAAAATCTTTTTGACGTAATCGAGTACGTGTTTTAATATTATCCCATCTATCTAAAATCACCTGTTGGCTAAATCTAGGGCCACACAGGAAAACATTGCAATAACATCTAAAGACATCATTAAATATTCATTCGGAACCGTTTTTGAATAATTTTTTGAAATTCACAGTTATTTTTTACATTATATTTAGAAGTTGTGATAGATTCTTTGAGAATCAAATAAAAATTTTGTTCCAAAAATTTAGTTGGAGTATTTATATTTGAAATAACCATTCTCAATAGTGAGCCACCTTTGTGAATCTTTCTCAAACCATAACATCTGGCAAGAACTGTGTCTTCAGTATTAATATCAGTCCATCTTATATCCTCTCCCAGAACTCCTTTCTTTCTCTATTTGTCACGCATCTTAAAAGTGTCTCTTTTAAACTTTTTTAACGGATCCTCATGTAATCATTCAGAACTATCACAAAATATTGAAGAATACCGAAAATATAATTTACGAAATAGCAAATAAACGAAATTTCAAACTACCGAAAAAAGAAGACTACCGAAAACATTCAGTAACAAAATTGAATAGTTGAAAATTTTTGAAAATTAAATTTTGAACAGTTTAATCAGCTTTGAATTTTTATTGATCTCATTTTCAAAACTCTAATCTACAAAAATTTCAATTTTTAACGTTTTGAAATTTTTCAGTTTTCTAAATTTCAATCTGAACTAATTTCATTCAGAGATGCTTCAATTGAAAAAACTCTTATACTTTGAAGGGTTTCAATTTTTTGTGATATTGTGGTATTTTATGAATAATTTAGTATTATTAATGTTGAAAATATTCTAAATGGTTAATAAGTTGTTACGATTTTAAATAAAATTGAAAAATAAAACTACTTCAGTATGCCTTGAAAAATAACCCAACCTCAAATTTCCTTTATGTGTACTTAAAACTTTAAAAACCCCAAATAATTTTTTACATTCGCTGCTGATTACACTCCTCTGCAAAAGCATGTAACGCTTCCTGAAAGTCATGGCATCTCAAATCATTTTTAAAGAGTATTTCAACGCTTTTTTAAAAGAGCATCCACATCAGCTGTCAAAATTTCGTAAAAAAAAACTATATAGCAGCATATATACCAGATCTCCGGCTCTACCTGAGAAAATAGAAGTTCGAATCGTGCATTTTCGGCTTACACACGAACTTGCAGTGGTAATCATGTACCTTCTGTTTTGTGGCTCCCAAACGGTAGGTATGGCGGGGGTAAATTTCCAGCTCGATCTGGCATCTCTGGGTGAGTGGGGCAAGTTCGATCAATGTACAAACCAAATTTAGCAATAGATTAGTCGAAAATGTTACTTGTAGTATTACTTTGATAAAAGTTTCATGAGGATAAAGTATTCCAATAAATTTTTACTTTATAATATAACTGAATTAAACATAGTAAATCGTTTCATTAAATTTCCATAAGATTAAATATCATGATGCCTACGTTTTTCCCATTACTTTTTGTATTATTTACGTTTTTTAGATAAAGGCATATTTTTCCCAGATTTGCTATATATATTGTTCCCCCACTCCACCGCCACTTCCTGCATCTAGGTGTATAATATCTTTGACGAGAGCTGCCTCATTCGCCGGAAATGCCACGGATCTACCCTGCAGATATCTTTTATTAGTTATAGACTACCCGTTGAGCCACCCCTGCATCTTCTTTCAAAGAGGCACAACGAGCTGAAAGAGCGAGTCGAGTTTCAAACAAACCAATCCCAGGGCTGCGCCGAGCAAGCAGCCAATCAGCGTCGTTCCGGGGAAACTCGCACATAGGAGACGAGATTACGAGCTCGAAGACCGACAAGCAGGGTTCTATTTCGTTGTGCAGCCACGTGCGAAAGAGCAATCGCAGTACTTGACGCCTTTAAAATCTTGCACGCGATTTAATCAAAGATATTAGCACCTAGATACGGCATGAGATTAGTTCCACCACATACCGGTAGTTAGCGCGGCGGGCAAGTTTGTGTTTGTGTTTTGTTTATATATATATATATATATATATATATATATATATATAACTCTTAGTTCCGCCAGATACTTGTAGAGGCGCGACAGGCAGCTATGTATTCGGTTGCGCCAAATCGTAGTGCGTTTTAAATCCAAATTTGTGATAATCAAATTTTACTTGATAAGTAGTATACTTACATATCTTTGGTGATCCCAAAGATTGGTGAGCCGACGATACGATATTGTTGAAAATCGAAAATTGCTTGTGCTAAAAAGTTGATATTTAAAAACTCTAATGACTTTTTGAAATCAAAATTAGTCCCAGAGTGTTGCAAAGAGGTTCTAAAATTTTAAATTCTTGTCAATTAAATAACTTTCCAATGTGTATTAAAATTTGAGTAATATTTTGTATGCAAAATTATTGGTCTAAAACGGAAATAACAAATTTGAAGTAAAAAATGTATTTTTTGTTTAAGTTATAATTTTTGGGAAATAAGTAGAACTGTGAATCTTGAGATTCAGTTAATTTTTATTTAAATTTAATTTAAAAAAATATTTTTAGAGATGACCTCTTTTTAGTTGCATTGGAAAACCAAGCAATAATTTCCTTATAGAACTGGATGTTACATTTTTTTATTTTAACATTTTTCACCTCATTGCGACACTCTAGGCCTAACGCCATTTTTGATATCAAAAAGTCAATAAATTATTATATTTCTACACTTTTGATAACACGTAGTATCTTTTTAGGTTTAAATATTAGCCATTTCCGATCTTCT
>JAAAKG020136261.1:0-13260 GCA_010014905.2 Druon quercuslanigerum
TATGGAGCCTGTATTTACGATCATAAAGGAGAAACTTGCTCTAGGGTGGCAGACTAATAACTCTCCCGAAATAAAAACTGCGACAGCTGCAACTAAGAATGTCGTTGAAAATGGCATAAGTAAATTTGCGATATTTATAGATGCCAAGTTCCTCATTGATAGTCACACTAAATGGATACTTACTTGGAAAACCAATGGTTGGAAGATCGCCAATGGGAAGCCAGTAGTCAATAAAACAGAATTTGAAGAACTACGAAAAGCTTTAACTCCCATGGAAATAACATGGAATGATGTTCTTGGACATCAGTGAGTTGAAGGAAACGAAGCTGCAGATCAGCTCGCTAGAGTTGGGATTACGGAAGGTAAACTAACTGTTTCGGCTAGCCCAGAGGACGCTACTTTTCACAAGGACCCCTCTGAGGAACCTGAAACGTATCCTAAAGTCGTAGTGGATTTTAGTCCAAACTGCACCAAATGAGGACAATGATAGCCTCGATGAAGAAAATAGCGTGCACATAATTTGACAAAGGCAATCCAAAAATCTGTAGCCGAATTTGATAAATCAATCACACAGCACCAATCCTATTTTTGTGATCACGAAGGTTTAAAGACCAGGACTCGCTACTTTATCTGAAGAATATGGATTCTTGCGTAGCAACAGATGACCTCTTGCCGAAGTAGAACGTCGAAAGAATACCGTACGTCAGCAGCCCTTGCAACGCTCCTCGTTTCATACACCAACACTAATACCCACACCTTTCGCAAGATCGACCCCAGCTCTATTAAAAACTCAAAATACTACCTTATAGCATGTACCTTATCTGTTCCTCATGAGGATCAGCAAAGTCAGGAAGCAGTGCTGGTCAGGTCCCCTATTAATTTGGAGATACCGTATCTCGATTCCGTCTCCCTTACTTCAGAAGAAGTAAATAATGTATTAAAAAACAATAACATTTCAAAAAAAAAGAATGAAAAATTACAGCCCCCTCTATCTTTCAAGAATGAACTGAACCATTAATTTACCGCCTTGATAATTCTGTACATTTTCTTTCGAAGACTGCGAGCCCGTTAACGCCAGTTTCATATTACTAATTGAAATAGATTATGTAAATCCTGAAGACTTATGGATAAAACGACCAAAAAGGCACCAAATTTTAGTCACCTCTTCAGGGAAATACAGTGTATATTCAATAGTTGTCAAACGGAATCATTTCGATGATACTGACTCTGAAGAAGTCCAATCAGGACGATTGAATCTTTAAAAAAACACTAGAACGCGACCAATGCTGAACGTTTCGGATTGCTACCTCGAGCGACCTTTTGGGTGCATTTCCACAGAGTAGGATGTCGGAGTTGTTATCGGGCATATTCTGAGGTCCACCTGTTATAACAATATGTCACGGAAAATTTGACGTTCCTTCAAAGGAGAGTCGTCTTCAAATCATATCCAAAAATAATAATAATATACTTGGGGGAGATAAAGGCGTAACAAAAACAAACTGACGGGTACGCGAAAGATATACGAGGTTAAATTTACGAAATGGTGTACACGATTATATCAGAACCTGTAAAAGCTGCCTAGAGAACAAACTAGTCCTGGCGCATACTCGCGAACATATGGTGATAACCGACACTCCATTGGGATTATTCAATAGGGTTTCCCTATACACTTTGGACTAGTTGTCGACCACTCCCACTGGTAATCAGCACGTACTAAAGGGGTCTTAGTCGAAAGTCTGCCAACCTGGGGTTTTCTTCATGGATTTGATACCTCGGCATTTCAGGAGTATTTTAAACCTAAAACCAAAATCAGTGACCGGGCTTTTTGGAAAAACATCGATTTTAGTATTTTAAATTTGAGAAACTAGGGGCTTTGGGTTTCAAGCTTTTAAAGTTCACATTTTTCTAGTAGCTAAACTTCTATGAGAGTAGGTGTATGTAGGGTTTTTTTGGTCTTTCAGTACGAATATATTGTTAGATTTCAAAAATTTAAGATGGCGGTTCCACAATTGTGGCCTAAATAAAGTATTTAAATGCTATTCCCTGTGAATATTTCTATTCTGTGGTGTACAGAACCACTGATTGCCAATATGTTGTCAGTCTTCCATATGAATAATTTGTGATTCTGGGATTTTCTTGAAGGGATTAATTCTATGGAATCAATATTTGAACTCTCACAACTCAGATTTTTCGTTCTATAAAATATGGAAACTATAGATATAACATTTACAGGAACGTTTTTTATTTGTCTTAGTTTTCTCATGTGCCATGAAATGCATATAAATATGGATTGATTTGTTGAACTAGTTTTTAGATTTTTATTATACTTGTTGTAACTGATTAGTTATATGACCTGTAACCGAGGACCGAATTTCAACGGTCATACGTTTAAAAAACTGTTCAAGAAACTAGATGATTTACCCGCACGATGTCCAATTGCATGCTTACTATATGTTCCAGCTTTGAGTGATTTTAGAGGTGTTGTACATTCATGTTTTGATACATATTTAAAACCAGACTGGAAAATGTATTGATGAATTCAAAGTTATTTACATGAATTTAGAGATTTCTGTTACATTGAAAGTTTATGCCGTATTTTATCATGAAAAAAATTTTGTAAATACAGTAAGTCAGGCTTAGGTGTAGACTGTGAGCAATTAATGGAATCAGTGCACTTTGATTTCAAAGAAGTGTGGAAAAGGAACAAAGTGCATGTTAATCATTCAGAGTTTAAAAAACACCTGATACGAGCTGTCTGTGCAAAGGATTTTATTAATAATATTGAATTAATCTCTTGAGCTGTTGGTACATGGATTTACGTATGTTAAATGGTGTTGTAAACGTTATTACAATCTTTTCCACTACAATAACGATAACTTAAATGGAAAATGTCATAAATACGAACAATTAGTACATACGTTGGATGACGTCACTATCAGCGTTTTCCAGGGATGCCAAAAAATCAAAAGCCTCCATAAAAATTCCAGGATCGCAAATTATTCATATGAAACACTGATAACATATCTATAACCAGCGACCCTAAGCACCATAGATTATAAATATTCACAGGGACTAGCATTTAGTTATTTCATTTAGGCCACCATTGTGGATCCACCATCTTGAATTTTGAAAATCTGATAACGGGTATGTAATCAGCGACCCCAAAAACATTCATATAATAATTATTTCCACAATCAGCATTCATTTCATCAAATCGGTCCGCTATATTGGATCCGATATATTGAATTTTGAAAATCTAAGAATTTACTCGTAATGAACGACCCCAAAAACCCTATATAACCTACTGTCATAGAAGTTTAGTTGAATTAGTTTACAGACGAATGTCACGAACACCTAGTTTTTCCTATATGTAAATAAATTAGAAACATACGGTTCTTCGGGATTTGATCATTCGACTAATTGAAATTCAAAAGATTGCGCAAAACAATATGATTCAGGCTAAAGGAGTTCAAAATTGCGGTATGATAAAACAGCATGGCCTTTAAATACCGCTATTGGTGATAGAGTAATTGTTTTGAAAGATCTCCGCAAAATAAATTGGACAGACGGGCTGTTGGGACTTATACCATAGTGGGTTTCAAGGAAAATCATAATGTGATCCTTGAGGCCGACGATTTTACGAGATTCACGAAACATGCTGATAAACTATTAGTCACATACTGCTGATTGAATTGTTGTGGTGCTCAAGGTGACCGAGCCTATGGGTGTAACTTAAATTCCTTAAACCCTTAAAGGTATTTCTAGTTTATCAGCCAATGAAATTATGTTTTTATTCAATAAACATTAGGAAACTCTTTAAATTTTTCCTTGATTCAAGACAATGTATAAGTTCATATTAAACTCTTAAAATCCTTAAATCTTTCGTGCCAAACATCCGAGGCTTCCACGCCTACAAGCCTTTGGTCACTTATAATTAGAAAAATTGTGATTATCTGCGCATTTTGCACGGTTATTGATGAATGAATCGTTCATTGTTCAGATCCGTTCACTGCCTTCGACAATTTCACGGAATTAAAGATAGAAATGCATTGTCTACCCAATTTCCTGACTTTTTTGTCCTTCTGGGTCCCTTCGATCATCCAAGCCACTACAGAGGACTCCTACAAGAATAATCGGTTCTAGACAAGCACTAGAATATTCTACGAGTATTCCGGACCAGTGCGTCGGGAGGGTCAATATCTTCCAGCATGTAAATAAACTTTATGAATCGCTCGTAGAATGGCAGGCAAACCTACGTACTTTGCCAAAATACTGCAGACCGATGCACGAAATTAACTGCAGCAAAATCATCGCGGACTATCACATACAACGCAAATTAGATGCCATTTACCTTCAGGCATGAGAAAACGAAGAACAACCCCCGTGTTTGGAATCTTAGGAGGGATCGTTAAACCGGTAGCGGGATTGCTAACGTACTACCATTACAACTAGAAAATACATACGAGGCTGCTAGAGAACCCGAAAAGCAACAGCTGGGATAGATAAGTACGTTCGTTCTGCAAATCGAATTATCAATGTCATCCACGCCTCAAGGAGGGGAGAACTTCATTCCTTAACTTCTGACGGCGGAACAAAGTCAACCCATATTTCGAGACCGCGGGTGGATATAGAAAAATTAGCCCAGGCTGCCACGGTAACCATAATTTGTAAATACGGCACACTACGAGTTCTACTAGATATTTCACTATTAAAGTGCGCAGAATATACTATGTACGAGATGCACCCACTGCCTAGACCATAATTTATCCTGGGAAACGGCTCTGGACGCATATATATAAAGTCAGAATTTGCGTACATTGTAATGGAAGACACGGAGCGAACCTACATGTTAATTACATATGTCGAACACGTCCAATGTAAACAACAGGAAGACTGCCTCCTTTGTCCATGCATGTTCTCTATTTACGAGGCTTCGCACTATAAAACTTGTGAATCACAACTTCTACTGGAGCTAACGATGGCATCATTTAAGTCATGCGATATCAAAATCTCTTACGGAACCCAGCGCTATTGGAAAGTCTTAACGTCATTCAGTGGTTAGATCAACTGTTTGTAAAACGAGCTAGCAGCGGATTTCAATTGTGTCGACAAGTCCGTTATCATCTTTGACTTCATGGACTGCGCCTAATTCAGATTGGACCCGAATATCACTTAAATCAACACAAGCGACTCTACCAGACTTGCAAACTATGAAGGAATCAGTAGTAGCAATTTATGAACCTCAAATTCACTTAAATAAACACAATTGCATGATCTCAGTTTGCCAAGGCACGACAAGACAACGCAGCATCTACTAATACAAGGAAGTTATTCCGTCACTAAGGGTCACAATCCGAAAACAAATATTACAGCTGGCGTAAAATCTGATTTATACCTGTTCTGTTGCTCCATGAACGATCAATGTCAGTAAGATATCAACATCCGCCTGCTGAATCAGATTTAATGAAAAGTGTAGTTTCGTGATCAATGGTGTAACATGGGAATGAAGTCCCCAAAAAGTGTTGGAAGTGGATGGATGTTATAAATGGACGATAATAAAAGCCGAAAAATGTTCATTATAAGCTGGATTGGGGAATGATGCGCTTAAAAGGGGTTTATTTTCATTGCTCGTCGCTGTAGGTTTACCAATGTGTGTAATTTATCTAACATAATAGCTTTTGGACATACGTCATGCGAATTATAGCGATGGTTTTTTAAGAAGTCAACTCAAGGATGATAAAAGTATACTATAGCGACCGTGAGAAGAGAAGATCTAGGACACCGGCAATAATCGGGGACGATCATTTCTACTCGAGGGCGGGTTTGTTACGGCCGACCCTATAAGAAGGAGCAATCTAATCACGGACGGGGTATAGATGAGACTCGGAGATGTAGTGGTGGGTGGTGGGAGAACTTTTACGGGATCTCAAGCTCTCGAGTGAAATGCCGGTTTCTCGGGTACCTATTTTCTTTAGAATATTTCCCCTTTCTTCGGCGCACGTCACATATACAATCGTAAGAGTTACTGCTCGTTGAATCGCGAGAGCGAGACAGCGATAATTATAATATCGCGTGCGACTTTTTGTATATTCATGCTCTCCTGACACGACCGAGTCGCTGGCTGGCTTCAAAATGTTTATTAAAATTATAATTATTCACAAAAACTGTAAGTCGATTACCATAAAAACCTTAATAATTTTCTAAGCATCTATCTATAAATTTTGGGAACGATCAAACAAGATTAAGATTCCGGTGATCGATAGCAACCCATATTGATACCATTCTAAGGAAAGATAATTACGTTTAAATCCATTAACAAGATTTCTATAGTTATAAAACCAGCTTAGTGCACGCAGTCCAGTGCGGCAGTAAATAAATATATTCAAAGGACTAGAAAGTTAAGTGACTTGTGCGTGGATCATTCCGATTAATAAGTTCATATCGTTTTAGCTGGTATGATCCGACGTAATAAACTGTCGTGGGGCAGTGGTCAGAAATGTATTAGCAACATTTTTATAACGAATACATTTTGATCTCTCTCTCTCTCTCTCTCTCGTCTGCGCCATAAGTGTATTGAAATTTGAATTCTAAATAATGGAAGCTATTTTATTCTCCTTTCTCCCCTCCAGCCTAACTTCGCCTACCTTGACTTTAACACTCTTCAATCCTCTTATTACAATATTATTTCGCTTGTCTGCTTTCTTTTTTCTCTCCATTTCCAACTCCGTTGCCATATCTATACTTCTTTCCCTATTCTCTTTATCCTTCTTTTCATTCCTACGCTGTCCCACCTAATTGTATTTCCGACGCTCTCTACCTTCTCAAACCGTTTTTATGCCCTTTTCTTCTACACCCTGATCTCTTCCTCCATCTGCATCATTTTAACTTTTTTTTTGCTTCCTTACCTCCTTTTCCTATTACTCTTACTCTCAGGTCCTTTCTCACATTTTCCATCTGCTCCATAAGCCCCCTTAATTTTTCCTTCAAACCTCTGATCTCGCTTATCGACCCCCCAAAAGCCTCTTTTTTTCTACTGCCCATCCATTTCTAGGAGGCGGGGGGAGGGGGGTGACCTACATGTCCTTACGCTTTTTTAAACTGATTCTATCCAGCGTTTTTCCCAGACTCTCTTGGCTGTCTGTCTTCCTCTTCAAGAGATTCTTCCCCTTACTCGCTCAGCTTCTCGCTTCCTTCGTTCCGCGTTTTCCCTCACCCTGACGCACCTGAGAATCTATTTCTAATTTTTTGCCTTTGTACTCATTACTTACTCCGATTTCTTGAATTTTTCTCCAACAACTTTCACCGAAAAGAAATTTGCAACAATTTATAGTAATGGAATTATTAAACACTGAACGTATAGCCGAATGAATAGCAATTTCGAAGTCTACATAAATTATTTTTGTCATAAAAGGGAAACGTAAGTTTGAAAATTCTGAACCTAAGTAAATAAATGGAGTAGGATAGGAATTAATTTTTTCGTGAAGAAGTAAGAAGTTAACTAAAGTCATTAATAAATTGTTATGCAGCCCGACAATTGAAACAACTTGAGTAAAGTAATCTGGACACTGCCAATTACCGTAATTGTCAGTAGGTTAGTACTCGAAATGCAACTCTCAGACCTGAAGTGACCGTGGACGATGCCAAGCGTCTACTGCGTACTATACTACTACACTGTAGTGGGGAAAGGTTTTGACGCGCAGTTAGTACCCAAACCTACCACTATGGGGCCTCCGATCCCCCAATTTTTAAACTGCATTAACAATATTCTGGACAAAGATCGATGTTTGGGTTTGTTTACAAGCCTAAATTTCATTTTGATCGCAAGTTTCCTATATTAGAAAAAGTTTGTTCAATAACGAAGTAACAGCATTAATTAAATTATAATACCAAAAGCAAATTTTGGTCACTTCATGAGTCATTTATGTCAATTTCAAACCTTTTAAAAGTAATATCAGTTCCCTCTACATGAAAAAATATGCATTCTTTTGTTACTTATTTTACTTTCTTAGGTTGATTGGTACTCTCAAAAATAATTTTATTTAATTAATAGTAGCGTTTTTAGAGCAAAAATATATTTTTAGTAATACGTATATTCCCACCTTAAGGCTTCTCACGGTCGTAAGACGTGACCAGAGGTGTGATTTATCTCAGGGTCCTACAGGGAGCAAGTGTCATATATGAAAATGACACAGGTTCCACTAAATTTTGCAATTGTGCATGACACACTCTGCACCTATCGCTGGGAACTTACTGACATAAAATGCGGTAACGGTACACTTAGGTCGAAATGAGATTGTCCTGGCATATGAAAATGAAACTCTCTAACTGAAAATTTTCAAACTGCTTTCCATACTTGGACTTTTAGAAGTGATTCATCTAGAAAGAGAAATACACTATCCTTACTTCTGATGTAAAAATTCAGGTTAAGGCTCTTGGCCGCCAGCTCAGTGGTTGTGCAAAGGAAATTTCCTTTTCCAATCATCGCTTGTTTCCTGACAATGCGTAGGTGTCAATTTCTTCCATTTGCAAAGATGTAAGCTGTGCTCAGAACAATAAGGTAATGAAGACATTGGAGTTTCAGGAGTCCGCGCCCGCCTTGACGGCGTGAGACATATAATCGCGGAACGGACGAATTTATATGCAAGCTCTTTTGCATATGCATGATCTTACGCGTGACTATACTGAGGACTGCAAGCTCGCATCTGCTTCGGAGACACTTCTTTACTGATGTTATATCTTGAATGCGGCTATGCGGTAGGCCTAGTAATTTATAAATCTCTCCAGTGTCAAGATGTTTAATAACACTCATATCCACAAGCTCAGGGTCTACGGAAACAATCTGAAGTTGCTTTGAAATAGTAACATAGATCTTCAGGTCATCCATATAAAGTACATGAATGATAGTGGCAGAAGTGTGCTGCAAAAGAGCAGAGGTCTCATAGAGTCGCCCTGAACGATGCCTATCTGAAAGATGCCACTGTTCGTTGTCACATGATCATTTTTAGGTGAAACATTAAATCTACAATAGTTTTACGAATGAGTATCAATCTCTCTATACATCTCATGTTGTGTGAATGAATCTTCAAGCTTTCCAACAGACAGGTGATAAGACAATGACAGGTTGAAAAAAAGCTTTATAGTAGTCAATCTAGGCTATTGACAGGTAGCGCTGGTGGCTTGTTCGTACATCTCTCCCCACACAGACCCTAATTCTTCGGACAATCCTGTCGTTTAGAATAGCTGTAAGATCTTATACAGAGTGGACAGACAAATTATTAGCCTGTACTTCTCTGAGCTATTTCTAACAAATTTTGATGTTTTTTAGGAATACTCAATAAACCGTTTTAGCAAAAAAAAAACGCGCTTTATTTAATTGATACGGTAAAAAATTTACCAGATGCCTGGATTCATGCACTCACTGTGGTTTATGGTAATGAGACCTGGACGTATCAAGAAAAGGGTTGGGAGTAAACTGAAGTAAACAAAAGTAAGGGGCGTACGTTCAATTCGTTTATTTGTTTACTTTAAAAAAATAAAAACCGTACGAAATTGATTTTTTTTAAATATGCTATTATTTATGCAATAATCAATTAAAAAGTTCGAAACTTCCAAAAAATATGCCCGTTGCCACTCTTTAAAAATCTGAAAAACTTGAACTTGAATTATTGGTTTTCCCAAAAAGTGATTTGTTAGTAAAAAAACGTTCTTTTTCTAAATGGAATTCTTATTCTTATTTTATTGTTGATCAAGGTGACTGATAATGCGAGGAGGATTGACGCAGCCTCTGGTGGCCGAGAACCTCAATATTACCTTATATACCGTATTGTCCACAACATGTACATTTGAAAAATTAGGCAAGAAAAAAAATTTGGTTTAATAACCAAGCAAAACTTTTGTTTCTTTTTTGTCCTTAAAAATAAAGTTATTATATTGGAAAAAGTTCTGCAGATATTCTTTATATAGTGTTTCATTTATCTTGTCTAGTAAAGAGAAAAATCATAGGCGAAAGTCTAATGAATGGGTCTCTGGAATACTTGGTAAAGCATCAAAAGGCCTAAACTGCATTAGTCAAATCTTTCAAAATTTTCAAAAATTTGTTGCTAAGGTCAATTTTTAAATAAAGATGTTTTAAACAATTTTTATTTTACAGTTAATCCAATATACAATGCATTGTTTTCTGCATTAAAAAAGATAAATAAAATATTTGTACATTACAGGTAGTGGATATAAATTTTCACAGCACGGAAATCTAGCCCAAATTTAAAAAATAACATCCTAATATATCAATTGGTTGTGGAGACATTCCAACTTATTTCAATTTGAATGCGTGAATGTAATTCTGACGCGAACGCCCTACCCTCAGCAGCGGTTCTATACCCCTCCACTACAGAAATAAGCTGTCACCATGATCAATAACAAAATAAGAACGTATTGCCTCGTAAATTTGATAACAAGTATTACAGCTCTTGTTCTGTACTTAATGTAAATTTCAGCTATATATGTTTAAAATTGCAGTAGCAATTTTGAGAAATCTCATATTCCAAGAGTGCCCACATTGATTCCAGTTTGCATTAAAAATTCGACTCTAGTGGCCGCACACCGCTGATTTCATCCCGATTTCATAAAATAAAAATTGACGGAGTACCTTCATTTTTTTTAATGAAAAAGATACTGTTTTGTTGAAATCACTTTTATAGAATTTAATTATGAAAACTCGATTGGCCGCTAAGTGTACTTGAGAGCACAACTCCTGTAGAAGCTAATCACGCATTTCAGTTGATGACACTCTATCGGTCAAAACATGTAAAATTACGTGGAAAACATCGAACCTAAACGACCACTTGTACGTGTCCCAAGCGTCAAGATAGTGTGTGCGTACAAGTGGTTGCTAAAGCTTGCTCCTCATTGGTTTATAAGGCCCAACTTTGAAGCTTTTTTTGTGAACAAACTAAGTTACGCCAAACTTTTGGCTAGAGGATTTTTTGTTTGTTTTTTTGTGCACTATCATATAGTACAAGAAGTTGTAAGATGGTAGGACACCTTATATAGGTTTCCTTGAAAATCATTGTTGTACGCTTTGACGTATTTTCCTACTTTTAGCCACGGAACCGGGTCTCCTGGCAAACTGCGCTCGGACGCTGACTCCGTCACTTGAGATTTTTATGTTATTCATGAAAATGGGCAAAAGTAGGCACCCCTATCGTGAAGTGCACATCATAATAAATACACTGATATTTTAAAATAGTTGATAAGTAGCGTAAATCAGCGGTACTCTCAAATGAAAGTATTTTATCAATGTACTAAATAGTTGTTGCTAATATCAATGTTGCATCACTGTCACAAAAGAAATTGTATTCAGTTAACACTTGTTTTAACATCGGTGTGTTTAAGAGTGAGAAGTAAAAAAATAACGACTTAAAAATAAATAACAGATACGTAACTATATTAAATCAGGGTGTCTAGCGTTCTGGAGGTCCTTGAAAACCTGGAAAAGTCTTTGAATAATGCTTACGATCCTGGCATTTTTATTCCCTTAAAGAAAAAAACTTTTTTGAACATGTTCTATGCTCTACCGTCCTGTGTAATGATCATCACTGAGGCCGAGTTCAGTGATTAGCGCAAGTGCAAAAATGGCTTCAAAATCAGCCAATCGGCAGTGTGACTCCGATGCCTTAAGACGAACAGACCTCTCTTTCTACTATGTGTGATCGACAACGAGGTGCGATGAAAATCGAAACAATGGCTTCGAAATCTCTCTTTCTATCCTATATGATAGACAAAGAGAGTCCGGTGGTGTTCCAACGACAAGTCATACTTATCATTTCAAAATGATAAGCACCTCTCTGCCTGCCATATACGATAGAAAAAGAGATTTCGAAATCATCTTTTCCATTGCAATCGCACCTCGTTGTCTATCTCACATGCTAGACGGAAAGGTCCATTCGACTTAAGGCGACCGAAGGCGCTTCTGTCAACGAAGCAGGATTTCATTAATTAAAGTCATGTAGGGAAAAGATACATACATTAACACTGAATACAGCCTGAGGCTTTTTTATAATTTCGAAAGCTTGAAAATCAGACTTTTATCCACGAAACCGGGTCTCCTGGCCCACTGAAATTCCTCTTTTCTAAATGATTTATGTAATTTTCTAATGATTCCAAAATTATAGAGATAACACCGAATAGTAGACAAGGGGGCTTCCATTAACCACGAGGCACAATTTTGGCCACTTTTTGACCCTTCCCTTCCCCATGAAGTCCACCGTGCCATTCTCATCGATGCTATTCGTTTTTAACACCCCAGAAACCATGTAGTTTATGGAAAGCCCTCAACCTCAAAAAATATTTTGTACTTTATTATTTTTTGTATAACTCTGATATTTATTGTTTTGAATTACAGAACCTAAACCAGTGGAAGAAGATGCAGATTTAAAAGAATTAGAAGCTTGGGCCTCCTAAAGCAATAACAGGACGAATAAAAAATAAAATCCATGGAGCTATTGTTAAAAATAGTATATTAAGAACATGACTTTATAAAGAGAAGATTGCTTTTTGAAATACTTTAAACTATGATTTGGTTACGTGCATTCGATTTCCGAAAACAGTTTTGCGTACATTAACACTCATATTTATTTCTCCTCTCCCTTTCCCCGCTATGATGTTGGCGGTAAGTTAAATTTCGTATAAAATTCATCCTCTCCTATTTCTAAAATCTCGACATGTCTTAATAAAATTGCAATTACTAGGGTATAAGTTTTCATACTTTCAAATCTCGTTTTCTCTTTAAAGTTAAAAAGACTCATGATAGCTGCTTTAAACATCACACTTCATTTTCACTCTATGATAAAAACGAGTTATTTCAGTTCATCCTCTGCTATCGCTATTTCTTTTACTTTTATGTCTTGGGCTTTTAATACATGCAGTTTTACCTTGTAAACGTATAAGAACTTTAAGTGAATTAAATTAAACTGTGGCAGGAAAATTTTGCCGTTTATCGTTTTCAGCTATTTTTACCAAACTTGTAGTTTACGAAAAATGGTCATCAATTACATTTATTTCATATGGGTGAAAATAAGAAAGTTATAATTATTCGATTTTGAATTGAATGGAAAAAAATATTTCAGATCAAAATAATTTTACTTACTCATATTAATTACAATGAGGATAACAATACTGATATGCTGATATAAAATGATCCAAAATGACAAAAGTTTATTTAAGAGAACTTATTAGAGAACTCCAAAACTTCTTATGTCGAGA
>JAAAKG020136263.1:1708-13260 GCA_010014905.2 Druon quercuslanigerum
AATAAAAAAAAAAGAAATCATAAAAAACAATAGGCGTGAATTTAGAGAGTGCTAGTCTCGGTGGGGTTGGTGGGGTGGGGGGGGGGGGCCCTACAATCGGTTACGTAATTTAAGTGCGGTCCCTAGACTCGTAGGCCGAAGCGTATCATTTTGTCGAATCTAGTCATTATCAAATAGAAAAATTAGTCGCTGATATGAAGTACTTAAGAACGTTCTTACGAAAGTAAAACTGGATATCGTCCTGTAAGCATATAATAAAAGTATAGATGCGTCACGTCAAATTTAGTACAAATGTAGGGCGTAAACTGAAAGTTTTCCACTAGTCTGATAATTAGATTATTAAATAGCTAATGGCTGGTGTATGAGAACTTTATAATTGAAAAAAGAAAATGTGTTCCACCCTTGGAGTTGTTAGAAAGAATCATTAAAGAAATATTGTAAATAAAACTCTCGTTTTGTATTCTAAAGATTGCATTAATATGTAGAAGATTTGGAAGGTAGGTACGAATTTCTTTACGCCTCTAGGTTTCTCCGTTTTTATCAGTTTTTTTTTATCCTTGTCTTGCAGTCGATTTAACGGCAATGCATTTCTTATGGCAGCGTTTCCTGCATTTGCCGTTAAAAAAATGTAACTTCGTTAAAAATAAAAAAAATAAACAACAAAGAAAATCGAGTGAAGAGTCTTACGTAAGAAAAAATGTTTCGACAATTCCAGAGGTGGACAAACTTGATGATATGATATCGAAAGAGAAACGTATCTACTTATGACCGGAGTACAATCCGATTAAAATTGGATTTAAATTACATTTACATTCCCCATAAGAAATGTACTGTGGCTAACGTAATTTCTATTCCAGTCCTAAGTAGCTTGCATGATTCCTTTTATTCGTTTCTCTTTCTGTTACAAAATACCCGTACGATAAATCAACCTTTTCATTTATAGATCTATTAAATTGATTATATAGTGTTAAATTTAGTGAACCGATATTTTTTGTTTATATTTTGAATTGAAACATTTATCTCACCAATAGAGAGTTGATACTTTTGACTCCAAGTCAAAGGCACGACTTCCGAGAGAGAAATCAGTCAGGTTGCTCGAAGGTCTCACTGTTTTACAAATTGTTTTCTAAAGCATGTGCAGATTTTTTCTTGTTGGATTTAGATTTAAATACTAATTTTGTGTTGTTGTTTAAACAGCAATTGTCGCGCAGCAGGAAGGCAAAGAGGGCTTCGACTTTCTTCAACTGCTCCAGTATCTTATGGACGAGGACCTGCCCAATCTGCCACCTGGTGGAGGACTCGCTGCGAAGTAAGTTTCTTTCTATTTATCAGTCGAGTTTCCTCATATTTGAGCTAATACCTATAAACAGGGAATTGTGATAAATTACAAATTTTTATATTTATTCTAGAGCTGAGTGTCAGTTGTGTAATTCAGAATGTAAACAAGAGTGATTTGATTTGATAAACATCAAAGTGAGAATTGAATCTAGGAGAAAATAAAAGTTACGATGGAAATTTTGAAATTGAAGTCTAATTTTATTTATATATTATTGCTAAAAAGAAATGTATTGACAATGAATTTGAAATTTTCACTTTGGAACATTACTAAATTTAAAATAATATTTTTTTCCGATTAATTTGGAAAGGGGCTTGCTCAATTGGAAAGCAAATTTAAACATTTTCAGTTATTAATGTTTTTTCAACATCTTTTTCCATTTTTAAGATTTGAAAGATGTGAATTTTTTTTTAATGCTATAAATGCGATATTGTACTATTTATCAGCAATTGAAATTTAAAATTTTCAATTCTAAACGTTCTGAATTTGGAAATGGTCGACTTTTGCTTTGTTAAATAGAATAACTAAAAAATTTTTTGTGGCAAATTTGTCTCTGAAAATTTAATATGAATTTTAACCCAAATTCCTAACTTAATTTTATGATTAAAAATGTCAATTCAACACAAAAAATTTATTATTCAAGTTTTCAGTTAAAAAAATTTATTTTCAACGTAGTAATTCAATTTTCAAACAAAGAGGTAAATATCCAACTAAAATGATTGAATCTTTGATCACAAAATGAATTTTTTACAAAGTGCTTCTAAATTATACCAAATAGTTGAATTTTTTACAAAAAAATATTAATTTTCAGCCAAAAAGCTAGAATATTTTAATTTAGAGTTTAAAGAATTAATTTTTAACAAAGTAGTTCAACCCTCAACCAAGTAGTAGAAAGATACTTAAAAATTTGATATTTTCTTTAACCCTATGCGGTTATTAATAACTTGTCAAACATTTAAAATTTTCAATTCTTATTTTTTAAAAGATTTGAATTAAAAATTTTGAAGTCTCTAACTTTATATGTTACCATTTTTCAGCAAATTTATATATTCAGGTTTTTTAATTCAAAATATTGAAAGATTACAATATTTTGTGAATATAATTTTAAAACTGTCAAATTTTAGTTTGAAATATAACTATTTGGGTGAAAATCCACGTATTTTCTTGAAAACTCGTTTTTCTTGGTAGGAAATTAACCCGTTCGGTTGGAAAATATTATTTTTGGTTGAAAATGTAACTACTTGATTGAAAGTGGAACTTTTTGCTAAAAATTCATTTCTTGTGTCTATAATTCACCATTTTAGATGAAAATTCATTTCCTTGGAAAAAAATTTCACTATTTTCTTGAAAATTCGTTTTTTTTTCTTCTAATAATCCTTTATGATTGTTGGAGAATTAGCTATTTTGTTGAAAATTAAGTTTTTTGTGAAAAATTAATATTTGCATTGAAAATTCAACTTTTTAGTTGGAAATTTCTTTTTTTTTTTTGTCGAAAAATTCAAGTATTTTGATGAAAATTTAACAACTTGATTAAATTCCGTTTTACAGATACTTGAATTATTTTAGTTGAAATTTTGTTGAAAAATCTTATTACTTTTTAAAATTATTTTTTGTAAATATTTAGCAAGAAAGTTAATATTTTTTAGTTGAATATTCGTCTTTTGTAAAAAAAAAATTTTAGCCTTTGATTCATCATTTTAAATTAAAGTTTGTTTCTTTGGTAGAAAATTTCACTATTTTGCTCAGAATTCCTTTTTTGGATAAAAATTATTTTTTTTTTTTTTTGAAAATTGAAACTTTTTTGACGAGCTTTAAACATATTAATTTACTGATATTAATAAACATTGTTTGAGAAAGTCTGTTAAAAAATAAAACTTTTATATAAAACTTGAAACTCCTGCGATGTTTAAACTGTTCAATTTCCTTTTTTTAATTTTGGACATCATATTTAGCTTTTAAATATTCCGAAAAAATTGTTGTTTTTTTATTTATTTAAAGAAAATCTGCCTTTAATTTTTTGTAATGCTCGTAATTAAACTTTTTCAATTTTTAATATTTTTCAACCAGATATTGTCATACTTAAATTTGAAATTCGTACAATAACGTATGCTTTGACGATTTATTTCATTAGTCCAGTTTTGCAAATATTAAATTTTAAATTTGTGTTTCAACTTCAATAAAATGTCGCAATTTTCTGCGCATTCAACTTAAAATTATATCACTTCAAATGTTTAAATGTTCATTTCTTAAATGCTGGTCTTCAGGTCAAAATTTAGTTAATTATTCAAGTAATGAGCAAATTTGTAACCAGAAGGCTGACAAAGTTTGAAGACGTTTTCATTTACTTTGATTTCTTTGTAAATTGTTTACGCTAAAAGCTCTGAATTTGAAGTTGTTGAATCTTGAACGCTTAAATTTACAAATTAATTTTAAAGCGTATTAGAGTTAAAGCTATTCAAATCCCAATTTTTTTATTTTAATTATCCCCAAATTTTTACGAGTTTAGATTACACGTAAATATTTTAAAAGCTTCAAAAAGGTTTAATTCAAATATATAAAATTAGAAATTGTGCAAATTTAATAGTCTTGCTTTCAAACCGTACAAGTGAAAACATTTCAATTTATTTTCTTAATTTATTTATATTTATATTGCTTATATCTTTATTTCATTTTTATTATTCCCAAATTATTACGAAATTACATTTGTGTACATAAATATTTCAAATTTTAGAAGCTTTAAAAACGGTTCATCATAAATGCATTCAATGAATTTTGTTTTAATTAAATACAAAAATATTAAAACCTAATATACACACATCAAATTCTATGTTGATATGCACTAAGTTAAAAGTTATTAAATCAAGCTAATTTGAAGAAAATAAAACAATTAGAAATTCCTTGATTTTTGAAAGGAGATCTATAAAATGTACCACATTTAAAATAAGATTAATGCTAATTTAGTCCAAAGTTTACTCACTTATTTGCACGAAATACATTTCTAATATCTTCAATTTTCCACTTTTGACATTACTAAATAAACAATCCAGGAGATTGTAGCGAAGGACTGAATCTTGTATTTAGAAACATTGTATTCGCGAATTGGAATTTTGAGTTGAGCACTAAACTTTTAGCTTTTACAGACGCATTTCTGGTTTCACTACCGCTACATTGTTTGATTACTTGCATAATGAAATCGGGTGAAGGCTAGTATGAGAGCTGCTAAACACAAAGAGCAAGTTTATTAGCAATTTGGCTTGATTCCAAAATACGTAATTAGACTCTTTCGAAACTTCAAAAACGTGCTGCTCTTGACTTTGACTTCGAAGGCTTTCCTGAAAATTGCACGAACGGTTCAAATAGACTTCCTGGTCAACGAAAAGACTACTTGGCAAATTTTAATTTTTATCCTCAATTCTTATGTTCTTATTATAAATTAATCTCTCGGACTCACTACACGATTGACACTATTTTACACTTTTTTGTAGTGATAAAATATTTTTCTATTATTTAAAAAAAATGACACTAAATACACTATTTTCGCACAATTGTCTAATAATACCACTCCTTGCTTGAAATTTGTACTAATTTCTTAAAAGATCATTTTTTTGTTTTAATATTTTTCATTTTAGTTGAAAATTAGTTTTTTTTTTGTGTTACAAATTATTGTTTTAAACTAAAAATTTAATTATATTGTTAAAAATATAACTGGCTCGTTGTAAGTTAAATTTTCGGCTCGAAAATTAAACAATTTGGTATCTCACTGGCTGATTAGGGTTCGTACAAAATGTTGAATTTTTATTCAAAATAATGAACTTTTAATAAAACAACTCAATTTTTAACGAAACAGGTAAATTCTGATCCCAGCAGGCGAACTCCCAACAAATGACATACATTTTTCACAAAAAAGTTGAATATTTTACCAAATTGTTGTACTTTTAAACCAAACGGACAAATTTTCTATATAACAGTTAAATTGTTAACCGCTAAATATTAATTTTCTCCCAAAAAATATCATAGTTGATATTTAAACAAAGAAAGATTTTAATTTTTAATAAAAAACAGTTTAATATAGCCAAAAAATACCATTTTTCATCAAAAGTCTTGAATCCTAAGATAAATAAAAACAGATTTTCAGCCATAAAGTTGCATTTTTGACAAATAAAATTGATTTTCTCGCAAAAAAAGAGCATACATATATTTTCTGACAAATAGTTAAATTTGAAACTAGGAGGATTAATTTTCTATTAGCAACAACGGGAAATATACAAGAATTTTCAGTTAAGACATCATTTTCAATAAAAAATCAAACACATTTTCTACAGGATTGTTGAATTTTGAATCCAAAGGGAGGAATTCTTGACGAAACATTGTCATCATCAACCTGGAAGTACTAACTTTCACCAAAAAATGCAATAGTTGATATTTAAACCAAAAAATTGTAGTATTAAATAAAAAATAGTTGGATGGAACCAAAAAGGGTGATTTTTCAACAATAAAGTTACATTTTAAACGAAAAAATAGATTTGCCGCCAGAAAAGATAAATTTTCAACAAAATTCATACATTTCTACGCAAATACTCGAATTTTCTATGAGAAAACACGAATTTTCAATAAATAAAATAATTTTGTAAATAAATATGTTGAAGAATCTTTGTGATGTTAGTTCAAATTTTATTTGATTGATTTTTAACTAAGTATTTCAATTTTTAAGCTAAAAGAGATCAACTTTTAACAATAAATAGTGTAAAATTTTTATCGAGGAAAATTGATTTTCAATAAAAAAATGAATTCTCTATGGAACAGTTTAACTTTGTACCGCAGAGTTGATTTTTATACCAAATTGTTTAATTTTCGAGTTTAAAATATGAATTGCCTACAAAACAGTTAATTTACAGTGAATTTATTTTAATTTTTAAAATTTTCAGTTTAAAAAAATAATATGTAACAAAGAAAAACAACGAATTTCCAGCTTATATTATGAATCTTCAAACAAAAAATTTTTTTTCAAGATACTAGTTCAGCTTTCAACTAAGGATTTGAATTTTCAATCTAAAAAGAATTGTCAACAAAAAATGTAATGCTTTATATTTCAACAAAAAATTTAATTTAAAGCAAAAACCGTTAGATGTAACCAAGAAAGAGGCATTTTCGACAAACTTCATAATTTTTCAACCAAATAGTTAAACTTTCTGCCATATTATTTAATTTTTTAGTTGAAAATACGAATTTTCCACAAAGTAGTTGAATTGTCATTCCGAAAATGTAAATTTCCATAGAAAAAGCTCACTTATAATTGGAAAATTGCATTTTTAAACAAAAAAAGATGAAATTTCTACAGAAAGGGATACATTTTCAAACCAAAAAGATAAAAAAATTTGAAGTTGAAATTTCAATTTAAAACAATTTGTAGTCAAGAAAGAAACAAAATTTCAGTCAATTTGTTGAATTATCAAGTGAAAAAGACGAATTTTTAACGAATCACTTGAATTTGAAACAAAAAATATGACTTTTTAACAAACGCGATGCATTTTTAACAAAGTAATTCAATTTTGAAACAAAAAATAAAAGATCAATTCTTAACGAAAAATTCATTTTCAATAAAAAATAGTTGGATTTTTTCTGGAATTCTAACAATTCAGTTCACATTTAAGTAGAAGAACGATAAAAACGGATAAAACAGTGAAGCCTAGGATTAAAAAATAGGAGCTCTTATCATTTAGAGACTATCGAATATCATTCTCAATAAACGTAAACTACACTTTTAGTACTTGAAAAATTTTATGACACTTTTGACAATATTTTGTAAAATTTTTCACTTGTTTCTTTCTTCAAAATGTTTAATGCTAGAATCTAGATACTTTTCAAATTTTAGGAATTTGGTACTTTAACCTATAATAAAAATGATTAAGTTTTACTATATTTTCAGGCACTAACACTAAATTATTTTGTTCACAGGCAACCATTTATCGAACATATATTTCGAGAAGTTTGTCCTAGCAGAGCAGACAGCGTAAGTCTTGGATACGATTTTCCTTCGATTTAAGTAAACTACTCCTGACTTTTTATTATGAAAACCGCGCATCAAATGTACAACTATAATATCATTATTCGTATTCCACTTTCACTTCTCAGCTAGCTACAAGTTCTTCTTGAGTGAAATTTTTACAATCGTTATGTCTCATTCTCGACTTCATCTTGTAGAAATAGTTTTTAAAAATCCAGGTCTGCCATAAAAACGAGGAAGGCTCATTGCAAAAATCGATGGCATTTGAAAATATATTTAAGTTTTGTGTGTTATTGAAACTAAGGCAGACGTGAATTTCTTAAAGCAACGATAAAAGGAATATTGTTTTTTAATGAAAGACAACATTTAATGAAGAAAGTACACGTAAATGTCATATTGTATTTATTTACACATACGTTTTTGAGAGTTTTTTCCTACAAGAGCACTGGTCAATAACGATGTTATAAAACTTTACCTACACTCATTTGTTTCGACGACAGTACATCGAGTTTGCGCAAAATTCGTTTTAAATTTCGAATGTTCTAGAAAAAAAGGCAAAGTCCGAAAAGTTTTGCTTATCACGGGATTAGGGAACTACTAGTTGAAGATAAATTTGCTGTGGATTTTAATAGATTTGTAAGAAAGCGTAGATCGAAGCTGCACGGCTGATCCTGCTTGACCGAAAAATTCCTTTTATCACCCTCGACATTTTTTTTTCATAGATCGAGAAACAAATTCCAATTTATTTAAGAAAGTTGATCACAAAAAAAAATTGATACATTTACAAATTTTTAAATGATTAGAATTTGAATTTTTAGAATCTGTGAATTAAACTAATTATGTTAAATGAAGGAAAGAATGTTTCTCACTTTCTGTAAAACAATCATGCAAATCCCGAGAATTGTAATTTAAAGAATTCCTTCTTCAGTCTAAAAAATGCGAAACTTATGGCATCACAGACTTTTTGAATTTTTCCACATTTCCAAGATTCAGAACGACAGATTCACCGAATCGAGTTCCACGAGGTGCATTAATATTCCCCAAATTCTAATAATAATAATTTTAATTATTATAATTAATTATATTCGTCGACTTAATGATGATAAAAATGGTTCGAAATATATAAGAGAACGTCTGTTTGGCACCTTTTTTTTCTTATTTAATATAAATAGTGCATTTTTATTATTATTTCTTTTAATTTAACTAAGAATCGGACTTCTAGAGACCTAGCTAAAATAGAATAATTAAAATTGCATTATTTATGCAAAATAAAAATATATAAATAAATATAAATAAAATGTCTTGTAATTCTGGGTCAAACTTGAATTTTTGTTACGTCTGAAGTTAGTTTTAAAAGGGGAAATTTAACCTCTTTTGGTTGAGGATTCAAACCGTTTTGTAGAAAATAATACTTTTTTGGTTGAATTCAACTATTTTTGGTATAAAATTAGAATTATTTTTGGGTGAAATATTAAATATTAACTTTATCGTTGAGAATTTATTCGATTCGGTTAAAAATTCAACTACTTAGTCGGAAGTGGAACTACTTTATTAAAAATTCATTTATTTGGTTGATGATTCATGATTTTAGTTGGCAAACCTGTTTTTTTTTGTTCAAAATTTAATGATTGTTTGGTTTAAAATTGATCTTATTAAGTTGAAATTTCAAATCATTGGTGTAAAATTCCTGTATTCGATTGAAAATTCCTTCATAAATTCAAATATTTGGTTGAAAATTCATGTACTTTGTTAAAAGTTCTCTATTTTGGTATAAAATTCATATTATTGGTTAAAAATTGATCTTTTTGAAAATTAGTTGTTTTTTTTTGTTAGAATTAATTTTTTTAACTGAAAATGTAACTTCCATTTTTTGTCAAAAATTTATCTTTTTTGATAGAAATTTGTTCTTCTTGGTTGAAAATTATACTATTTTATTCAAATTTACTTTGATTTCATTGAAAATTAAGTTTTTTCTGAAAATTTAATCATTTTACTATTAGTTAAAAATTGATCTGTTTTAGGTGAAAGTTCAACTATTTGTAGAAAATTTACCTTTTTTGATAGAAATGTAATCTTTTTCGTTAAAAAATGTTCCGTTTTTTGTAGTAAATTTAACTATTTTATTTTCTATCAAGAATTATAGAGAATTCATCTTTTGGATTTGAAGTCCCACTATTTTGTCGAAAATTCATATTTTTTCTTGAAAATTAATCACTATAACTGAGCATTAATTTGTTTGGCTAAACATTAGTTTCTTTTTAATTAAAAATTAATTTTTATGTAGTTTTTTTAAAATTTACTTTTATAAACGCAAATTGAACTATTCTAGTTTTTGTTTATAAATTTATCTTATTTAATTGAAAACTTTTATATTTTATTAAAACTGTATTCTTTATGGCAGAAAATTAATCTTTCGTGTTTAAAAATAATTTTTTTCAGTTGGGAATTCATTTTTTGGTTGAAAATGTATTGTTCTAACTGAAAATGTAATTCTTCTATTTATGTGTAAACATCGTTTTTTTTTGTTTGTGGAATTTTTTGTTTAACATTCATTTCTCTAACAGATAAAAATCCATGCACTTTGTTGAAAATGAGTCTTTCTTGGTAGAAAATTAATCATTTGGGTTAAAAATTCATATTTTTGGTTGAAGATTAATCATTTTAGTTAAAAATTAATTTCTTCGATTCAAAATTGATCTTTTTGATTTGAGAATTCGAGTAAAAAGTGTTTAAAATGTATTTATGTTTATCCGAAAGAATAAAAATGAGGTAAATTGGCAAATTGGATAAATAAATATTAGAGAAAATAGAATCTGGGAAATATTTATGCACTTCAAAATTCATATCACCTTACGGGTAGGGATTATTGCACTTACGGGGTTTAACACCTATGACAAATTCAACTTGATACAAATGTAGTTGTCGCGAAAGCATAATAGTGGAATTACCGGTCGAAAGATTGAATTGGTTAAGCATTGCACCAATCACACTACGCTGCGACAAATTTACAATTTTATTATCAAACCGACATAAAAAAGTTGGGTTTAGTACCTTTACTGTATTCGGTACGAGGATTAATAATACTATAAGGATTATTACTATAATTAGTCCAATGCTGAAGACGTGTAAATACCGAGTGTTCGGAAAAAAGAATTAGCGTTGTGTAGATAAAATAAAAGGATACAAGGACTTAGGCGGGAGGAGAAAAAAAAACGTTATGTGGTCTAGACTTTACTTTTTATGATTTAATGAAGAAATAACAATAGTTCTATATTTAATTAGCATCCTATGTCATGATGAAAAAATAATGCGAAATGCAATAATGTAACGATAAGTATATATATCACATTCTGCCGTGATTTGGAAAAACACTGTTAACAGCAAAACGTCGAAAAATAAGCGTTTTATATCGTTGGAATCGTGGAAAAAAAGATACACCTGATTATTAAAATATGTTTGTTTTTTTAAATAACCGTCAACTGCAAAGAATGGTTGGTTGTGATTTGAGCGGGAGAGAAAGAGAGAGTTGTAGCTGACCCATAATAAAATTATTTTATTATTTATTTATTAATAATAATTATTATTCAAATTACGTATTTTTTTACACTTAAAAACGGTATTAAAGTAAGAAGAAGTTACATTGTTAAAAAATGTGATCGGTAAAAAGTATTTTAAAATCTTTTCATTTGTTTAAAGTGAAAACAATTCATTGGAAATTTTCAAAAGAAATTAATAAAATATTATATTATTGAGGAACAACAAGAGGATCTCATCATAATTAATTGGAGCTTAACAAAATTGGTTGAATTTACTATTTGATATTTAAATTTATGTAAAGTTTAGAAATTTATTTCATACTAAATATTTGAAAAATGTTTTTTGTAGTATTGTATTTGTTTTTTAAAATATCCAAGTATATTTAAAATGTTTTCATTTTTAGTCAATAATTTCGAGTTTTGATGATACTTAATACTTTCGCTTTTTATGTACATTTAGTAAATAAACATGAACTAATTCCGCTAGAATTTCGTATTATTCGTTACTCATGAAATTTATTAACAACTATAACATTGTTATCTATATTTTCGGTAAAAAAAGTTTGACTTTGAATGTATTAAAATTTATAACATTAATATCCACTTGGCTGCTTTAAATATCAATTTAAAAACATGAAAGTATTATTGATGATAATAATAATAATAATAATAATAA
>JAAAKG020136264.1:0-13260 GCA_010014905.2 Druon quercuslanigerum
TTTTACAAGCTTCCAGGGGCCAACCAAACGGAGCGCCAGAATTCTATAACCGGTTATTGCACGTAACCCCTCAATTACAAATAATGTACATGTTTGTTGGTTCTTTGTTTTAATTTTTTGTATGAAATTGCTTCTTTTAGTTGGAGAAATATTGGACAAGTATTTTACAAAAATAAGCACTTATAGTATACTTTCAAAGACTTCACTGGTAGAAAAACTTTTACATGAAAGTACAGCATTCTTACAATTGTAATTTTTTGTTAAAACCTGTACTTGTGAGTAACAAAATTTCAAAATTTAACCCAAATATACCGGTAAATACAATGGCTAATTTTGTCTTGTATTTTCTTGTAGAAAAGTGAAAAAATTAACAGTAAAATATAAGTTGTTACGTTTCGACCTGTACTTTACTGTCAATTTTTGTAAGATATTTAATATATAAGTTTCTACAAGAAACTAGAATTTTTACAAAGATATTGTGGTTTTACTAATAGCTTTTGCTATCATAATTAATCACATTAAACTGTTGTTCAATTGAAACTTTATAAACTATTCTTAATTTTAAAATAATTCCAAACTATTTGATTCCTAAATAAACGCTCTTATACAATTTTCAATCCTACTCAAATATTGTTTCAATCTAAAATATTTCATTTTTAACCCATTGAGTTTGAAAATGTTTAATTTCGAAAATAGATTTTTTTTTTAATATTTAATGGCATTTGACTGTTCATTTCAAATCAAGATTCATACATCAAATATTAAAAACTAAAAATGTTCAAACTGAATTGTTTGGAATAGTTGCCTTGCATCGTTAAAATTATAGGGTGCTTTTGAACTTGGAACATTACAAATTTTAACTATTCTATTGAACAAATTTTTAATATGTAAATGAAATTATGGAATTTATATGCATAAATAACAATCGAACCATTGTCAATTGGAAAAAATTGAGTTACTTTAAAACATATTTACAAGTTGAGAGAAGACCCAAACTTAATTTAAAACTAGAAAAGTTTTCGACAATAGAAAAACTTAATTTAGATTTTTAAAGATTTAGTAATAACATTTTGAAACTTTTTAAGGATCTTTAAAGGTTTTGAGAAAACAAAAAACTTTTATGTTTGCTGGGAAATTTTTTAATGTTTTTTTTTTAATAATTTTAAGAGAATAAGTAAAAAGTTTATTTTTTGATTAATAAATGACAATTGAACAAAAATTTATTTTGACAATAATCGAGTAAGTTTAAAATATATTTAGAAGTTTTAAAAAGATTTCAAGATAATTCAAAACATTAATAGATTTCAGAACGTAGATAAATATGTGATCTGAGACTTTCCGACCGGAGGGCAACAAAATAATTTTTTGTATAAAATAAATAATTTTAAAAGAATATTTAGTAAGATTTTCAAAATTTTTAAAACTGAATCTGGATGATTTTAAGGGAATTTTTTTACTTTTGCAATATTTTTAAAAAGTGATAGGAAAAATTCTAGTTCCAAAATAATAAAATTATTATTAGATTCCTCCAAATTTTTAGAATGATTTGTTAAAACAATTTTTTAAGATAATATAAAAAAATGTTTCTCAATCAATTTTAATGTATAAATTAACATTACTAACTTAAAATTCCTCAAAAATATATCATTTTTTTAAATTTATACATTTTTTATTAGTTCTTCATTTCACAGCATTGAAAACGATAGCATGGATTTATTTCTTTTAATCTCTCAACTTCACAATGCATAAAAGGTAACATTTAAAATTTTGCAGTATAACGGCTTTTAATTTAAAAAATTTTAATCTGTTAAAAGATACATTTTATACGCGTAAATTATTCAGCGTTTGAATTAATATTTTTTGAAACTTTAATTTAAAAAGTTTAAAATTCAAAAGTATTTCACCTAAAGTTCCTAATTTGCGGTTCACTTTTTATAACTTTAAGTGAAAAAATTTTCATCTTCGAGAATTTGAATCTTTTTTAATTTCAATGAACGTGATCACTTCTTTCTTAATTTTTCAATTTTTTGTAGTCAAAAAGTTATTCTTTTTCGATCTAGGATGATCTTTGGCAATGTATCTCCAACGATATTAGAAGAAAAATGTATTTCTTTTCGATTAAAAACACCTAAAATGTACATTCGTGTATACAATTTATTTATAAATAAAAAAATACTGATGGATGGTGAAAATTTTTTCAAAAAACATCAATGGCAACATAATTACAAAGACTATAAGAAAAAACGATTTGCTTCTGCCTATAAACGTCTGAGATTAACCTTTGTTAATAGAATTAATTAAATTCCTTACGATGAAAGCATTACACATTTCTGAAGAAAAATATATTTTAAACACAAATAACCCTTAATATCGAGTTTTTGTTAATGCAATTCGTTTATAAAAATTAACTTATACCTCTTTGCATTAAATAAAATTGACGATAAGTGTAAGAACAATTTTGTTTGGCAGTTTAAAAATTAAATTTAAAAAATGGACACTTTTTTCGCTGTTTGTTTTGACACAAAAATTAAATAAACAAAAAAAAAATTTTTTAAATATACTCGCAATTCTCTGAAAAATGAAGCCCTTAATTTTTCAACCAAAAATCTAAAATCGGTACCGATTTTGGATTCCTTTTTTTTTACACAACTAGGCATTTAGTTTTGAAGAGATTTATGTAGCCTGATTTTTTAATTTTAAAATTTATGTTGATGCAAATAGTGATAAACTAGTCGATCATTTTTTTTTAAATATTTTCGTGGATTTTTTATTTTATGTTCAGCATCGCTTTTGATTCTGTTAAAATTATGTTGTCGGTAATGTTTAATGATGAACTTTGTTATCCGGTATTTTTTATAATTTAACAAACAAATTATATAAACAAATGCTCAATGTGGACACTTCAAGGTAGATAGAAATAGTTTTTTTCTCTTATTTTGTTAAAATTATGTTGTCAGTGATGAATAATGATGAAAATTTGTTATCCGATATTTTTTATTAATTTTATAAACAAATTGCATAAACAAATTCTCATTGTGGACATTTAAAAATATAGAGAAATAGTACTTTTTATTTAATATGTTCAAATTATATTGTCAGTAATGTTTGGTGATGAAAAATTGTCACCTCGTATTTTTAAATAAGATTCTAAGAAAGTCTATAAACCTTTTCCAATAATCTTGTGAATTTATAACACCAGTGATGCTTATTCACGAAAAGTTTGAATACGATATTTTTTCCTAATTTTTAAAACTAATATTATAAACTAATTCTATTAACAAATTCCCAGTGTGGATATGTAAATTTATTATAAGAAATCTATTTAAAAAGTCTGATATTAAAAAAAAATCCTTCGACCGATGCTCCAATAATGCGTGTGATAATTAAATTTGTTTGAAAAACCCATAAAAATTGATTGAAAAAACTTATAAATTTTGTTGAAATTATCATGAGGTTCCTAATTAAGAAAGTGAAAAAAAAAACTATTTTTCTGTCGACTAATGAATGATTAATGAATTTGTTTATTAAATTTGTTTTTAATATTAACAATAATAATCTCAAGAAGAAATTTCTCCATTTTTACATATTCATTATCTAAATTTCTTGCAATATAATTTAAAAAAACGTAAAATTATAGAAAATCATAGAAAACAATCTTTTAAAAAATAATTTGTTTATAAAAAAATGTGATGATTATTTTATAATATTGGAACAACTGTAACTAATGTTAAGCTATGAAACTTAGGTGATTTCAAATAATTTTCCTGTTATTGATGAGCGTTGAGAACGTCAAATAGAAAAGTGACCATTTTTGTCGTCATATTTGTTTATTTATAAAAGGATTGAAACCCTAATTTAAAATTCAGGCTAGACAACCCTCTTAAGAATCTTAACGACTTTTTTTCAATTTTGTTGCTGTCTAAATCGGTAAATATTAGTGGATTTTTCGTTATTTTGAACCAAAAAAGTAATTTTATCCCACTGTGCAGAGCCGCGCTGAATATCAATGTGCCGTTGAAAGTTTCAAAATCCGAAATTTATGATCAATGAAATTCAAACGAAATTTATAGAAATTTAACTTCCAGAGTTATGTTGGCGCTTGAGAGAATATTTTTAGGGTCCCTAACGGATATGAATTTTATTTGATTGTTCGATTACATATATAATTATATATGTGCATAAATATATTGATATGTTACATATTTAAATAAAAAAAATCTATCTAAGACATTGCAGACAAGTCGAAGCCAAAGAATCAGTTTCTTGATCTCAAAAAATTGAATTATTTATTTTTAAATATAAATAATTCACATGGATATATATAAATAATGAGTAAATTGAATATTAAGATATTTTCCACGTTCTTTTACATCTTTAATTTAGTTTAGTTTATTAAAGGCTGACGCCTTGATACATTCTTTTAGTACAGACAACTGCAGTTATAAGAAACTGTAGTCAGAAAATAACTATAAAATTGTGTATAAAATACAAATAAGTTCCATGTACGAAATTTATAAAGTGTGTTTAATTCAATTATTGCCAATCATGAACAAAATTTCAAACTTTAGCGCTTTTATTGGTATCCCAAGTATAAAGTGGTGTCAGAACGCGGATATTTCTGGCATGCTCAGTAGTTATTTCTGTGCATTTTTAGGTTATTTAACGCCATGTGACAATTTAAAATATACAGGAATCACTATTGCGCATGCCAGATATCCGCGTTCTGACACCACTGCTCAGGTATGTTAGGTTATGTTAGTTCTGCCCCTGTTTTCTGACTCAGTTTCTTTGATATTAAAAGTTTTAAAATTAAAAAAAAAAGTAAAGTGCAGTTCATATAATTTAAACAATCATTTTAAATGTACATTATGAATTTCTGTCTATAATTATCATAAATATAGCTAAAAATGCTAAAGTTTCATAAGTTTCACTGACTTTGAAAGTTTCAAAAAGTGTAAATTTCTGTAACGGCACTTTGCTAGCGCTGAAGATATTGTGAGGTTAGGAACTCTACAGCTCTATTTATGTTATCAAAATCACGAAATATTCAAACTTTTTATATCCTGAATTTATCTACATTCATTTTTTTGATTCATTATCCCAAATATCCTAGTCTGCTTCAAAGAATCACATACCAAAGTTCCCAAATCGTAAAACTATTATTCCTTAATTTTTTTTTATTGTTTTCTTTTTCAAGACAGATCAGCAAATTTTAAAAAAAGGCTTTTTTTCTCAAAAATCATATAGAAGAGACCACCCTACAGTACATAATAATTACATTAAAATAATAATGCATGCAAAATAATTGAATGTAATTAATAGTGAAGCCATGATACGTGGTAATATATTAAAATTAGAATTTTTTATTTTACTTATATTTGCACTTTCCATTAAATATTATCTACTGTAGGATAATCTCCCCTATGCATTCAAAAAACTGTATTGAACCTATAAAATCAAAATACAAAAGTTTTGTTCCATGAACGTTTCTTTTACGTTACATCCAACAAAAATATAAGCCTATTTGACACCTGCTTCAAAATATCTAATTTATTTTTTCTCTACAACGGAAATTGTCGGTTTCCAGAGCGAGCCAGGAGATAATAATTATTTTTGTCCATAAATAAATTCTCACCTGGTGTAAATGTTGAGAGACGGGAGCGGAGGGTAATTCTTGGAGAAGAAAAGTAGAAGTTGCCGGAAGTAAAGTCGCAGGCACAGTTTGTGTTTCCTGAGTTCTTCGTGATGGTGGAGCAGACCTCTCAGCCCGATCTCGCACCCTTTCCAGGTAGGCAACCACGTCCTCGAGTTTCAGTTCAGTCTGCAGGTAGTCTTTTCGGGGGGAGTGATGCCTATTCCTTGAGTTGTCCCCAATGATCCTGGAGAAATGTAATTCTACGAAGTGCTCCGCTACATCCCGTGGCCCCCCACCCATACAATCACCTGCAAAAGGGAGTGGAAACATTTCATGAATTTACCGGTTTTTCAATGAAAAAAATTACTTTCACGGCTACCCAAAAATTTCCATTACAATTTAACCTATATTAGAAAAGAATAACTTATTATTTTTTGTCTCAGGAAATGTTTACATTGAAACATACAATTCTTATTGATATAAAATTATTTTTTGTTTCAACGTATTAACCAAGGAGATTCATTTTCAACTGAAATGATGAATCTTCAATCAAATAATTAACTTTTAACAATATAGCTGCATTTTTAACTGAAAAATTCTAATTAAAAAAAAAAAACTAATTCTCAAAAAATTATACTTGCTTTAACACGGAAATATTAATACTCTATCAAAATAGTTGAATTTCAAAACATAGAGAAGATATCACGGAAATTGTTCAAATTGAAGTGAAAAATTTTAGTTTAAAAAAATTGCGATATTAAAACATTTTTTATATAAACCCTTAAAAATATCAATTATTTTAAGTTAATTTAGATTGTTTCAAAATTATTAATTTTTTTATTGTCAAATATACTTTCCAAAATTCAATTTCATTTGCAAAATCAAAACTTATGAAAGGGGGAAAAAAAATGAAAATTTAGCGTTAAACATGCAAATTCAGAACTCTAAAATTTTTACCATTCAAAATTACATAAATTATTTAAGTACTGATGCATAATTTCAGTTAGTTTAATTTTCATATATTTTTATATTAAACAACAATATATTCTAATCCGGAATCCTTTAATTTTTAAAACTTCCTTCAGAGTTATTATTTATTCTTGAAATTTTCAAATCAAATATTTTTAAATTTAAAACGATTTATTTGTCTAAATCTTCAACTGACATTGAACATTTTTAAGATCTTATATTGAAAATTAAAGAAAAATACAAAACAATATTAATATAAAATGATTCCAATGTTTGAAATTGAGAGAATAAATTTAAAACCTAATTGTGCCGTAAGGGAAGAAAAATACCAGGGCCACAAGAAAAATTGAACGACTTTACAGGTTTTCCCGCGTGAAAAAATTCAAGGACCTTTCTAGTTTTTCAAAGGATTTCCACGTCGTTACACCCTGATTGAATTCCTCTCTATTCACGTTTCCTTACTGGGTAAGAGTTTAAAACTGAATTAAATAAAAATTAGATCAGGATTAGTTACTGATATAGAAACGAAAAAATAATTGAATAAAAATATTTTTTTATAGAGTGAACACCGGTGGAGAACTGGGAATGCGGAATTAGTGTTCAAAATCAACTGCATTTTGTGGGAGGGTTGGGCGCGGCCAAGACTCCTTCACGGATTGGAGGAGCCCCCGCTAATCTTTACAATTATGCTGGCCCCTCATACTTTCTTTGCTCCGAGTTTTGAAGCTAAATACATCAAGTATTTTAAATTATTCTAAACAATGATCCTATAATTAATAAATATCGTTATTAATTGTTAGGGTGGGTTCAAAAAACACAATTTTGGAAATTGGAAATGGAACTATCGATATACACTTTGGCTTTGCACGCTAACAAAATATGTTTTAAAAAGTTCTTATTTTTGTAATTTTAATTAATTAATTTTTTATTATATTTTTAGTGGACGCCTGTTTTCAAAAAATATATTTAAAACCTACGGCAATGTAGAAAGAAATTTTTTAGGTTCTAAATATCTGAAAAAGTTCTCTTTACATTTCTGTAGATTTAAAAATTATTTTTTTTTAAATCAGGGGTACACTAAACAATAATAATCCCTGATGTTGCTGCAAATAAAAACATATTATACTTTTTCAGGGTCCTAATATATGCTAATTTTCCACACAGTTCCACTTCCGATTTCCAACCTTTTTTTTAACCACCCTATTGATAACAAAACAAAAAAGATTGTTAGATTTCAGTGTATAAATTTGTTTAAATATACACAGTGACTAATTTCTGTTAAATAGTGACTAAAAGTGTCTAATTCTAGTGGATTGTTCTTGGACATTTTTGAAATGTGGATTAAAAACTGTATTCTGTTTCACATATCATAAAATTAAGCCGAAAACATGAACCACATTTCGTATATTTTTTTTGAAAAATATGCCAGTCCAATATTGTGCTATTAATATAACACAATAATAGACCCTGTGTCCCACGTTGCCTCATGTCTCACATTACCCTATTACCATATTACACCATGTGCTACTTTACCCCGTGTTCCGTATTACCTCAAATATACTACACTAACTAAAACATAGACCTGATGAGGCACATTACACATTTGTCATATTTGTGCCATATTATTTCATGAGACATACAGCCCTATGTCCCACATTAACCCATACGGGACATTATCACATATTGCATATATTACGGAATTTTTGTTGCGCCATATTAGCCCATATTATTAAAAACATAGACCCGATCTGCAATAGTACCTCATGTGTCACATTACCCCATGTTCCATATTACCACACGTAACATATTGCTCTGTGTCATATTTTACCAAATGCTATATATTTTTTATCAAAAAGAAAATCCATATTACAGTACTTAATAAAATAACCAAAAACATAGACCCGAATTTTTTAAAAACTATGTTTATTTACCTAAAACGGTGGTTGCCTATGAAATACGTTTGATATGTTATTATTAAACCCCCTTTTCAGAAATTAAAGTTCAAATAAAAAAACATAAAGTAAACATTATTTTATTGTTTTAATGATAATAATTGTTTATATTATTTAATTAAATAACATAAAATGATTATTTGCTTTAAGGTTATTAAGTTGAGTATTGGATATAATTTGCAGAATAAATGTGTAATCATGTTTAAAATATACCTCTATTACAATTTTTTTTCTGTATGTTTTTGATGTTGAGAAATGAGTATCATTACTGACCAGAATTGTCAGTCTACTAAACATTAAATTATAATGCGCAAAGAACATAATAATATACAATAGAATTCTACAAACAACATTATCCAAATATTTATTTAAACAAAATAACAAATGATTAAAATTCTTTTAATGCAAAAGGAAGGGTGCACCTATGATAGTCTAGTATTTTAGTAAATTCTTTAACTGTCCGTTACGACCGTTGTAAGTCGTCCTTGAGAACATTTATATGCACGTGAGGACCTGTCTAACCCTGCGAGTAATGTACGATATTTTATTCGAAATCAGCATTTTATGTGACTGTATGACCGTCTCAAAAGAGAGACTTGTGTTTATAATATCTTTGGTCGTGAAACCATACGACTGATGTGGCTGTGATTGGTAATCTCGTATGGCGCGAAATTTGAAAATGGTTCGGTCCGAGCTCTGTAACGCTCACTTTTCAGGGGATGTTATAGGCTCATAACACGGTGATTTCTACTCAATACTATAAAAATATAAACTTTCTAAACTTACCACATTCGTAGCAACGCCAGGTACTTTTTGCAGAATGATAGGCAGCAATTCTGCTTCCGTCAGTGCCCTTAAGTGGTTCCTCGTCGCATGTCCAATCATCGTTGACATCCGTTCCATTATCGGTGTCATCTTCAACCTTGTAAGAGACCGACGTCTCGAATTCGTTTTGAACACTTGAGGCTGTGAAATCGATCAATAGGTATCGCATTCGATGAGTCGACTGTGCATTATCGATGACGACCACCAAGTGGCTCGACTAGCTGGTGCTTGATACCCCAATTAGTCTAGGCCCTTGGTAGTCGGTACACATTACGAAGATACAGGTATTCATTATCCAATGTGTACCCTGTCCTATGTTAGTATTAAGGCATCGATAACATTAATCACTACAATCAGAGTTGAGAAGCTGACACACACCATAGTGTCGGGAATATCGAGTTTCTCTAAGCTCGGATCAGAAATCAGTATATGTTAATTTTGACATGATCGAGTTATGTTTGCAATCTGTGATCGAATTAAATCAATTTATAATTATTACAAATTACTTTGAAACAAAGGGTTTAGATTGTTTTCTTTGCTGCGATTGACCAAAATATATCCAGGGTGTTTACTCATTTTTGTCCACTAAATTTCCGGTTTCTCTTCTTACTAGGGGAATGAACTAAATGCATTCAACGTAAAGTTTCCGTATGAAAAAAAGAATTATTTTTAAAAAATTTTTTGTCTGGTGAACCCGGTTTTTCATTATATCCACGAAATAAGTCAAGTTACTGATGTGATGAGGATGTTATAAGTTAATTTAATACGATGTTTAAAATTTTGGCGATGATGCTGTAGGTACATAGTCAGGAGCATCGAGCACATTACATGGGAAATGTAATAAAATTTCAATTTCCTAATTGTCTGCGCAAATGTGCTCAACATGATAGTTGTCAGATTTCATAAACATATCTTTGGTTAAATATTTTTGGTATTTTAACTGACAAATTACGCAGGCACATAAAAACAATGTGCGGATACAAAAAGCAACCTATATAGCATTATAGTATTGGTCTATTCTAGTCAAAATGTGTATTGATTGGAATTTTCTGGTTACCAGATTTCTATTTTTTTATTTGAATTTGAATTTTGAGTTCAAGTCAAATCCAAGCAGGCCAGCATGAATCCAAAGTAATTATTTTCGCTCTAAATTTAATTTTTTACCAGCCCTTATGTTCGAAAAAATGTCCCAAAGTTTTGATTGCAATCAAAACTTGTTTTCAAAAGTTATAATTAATTAAATTTTAATGTTACAACATATAACAAATGTTCGTAAACAAATGAAACGTCACCTTTAAAAATAGTAATTGTTATTCCTTTAAATAGAATGATGCACAACATGCTCTGAGCGCTCGTTTGTCGCACTGAAAAATTTATATCCCGTGAAATAATAGAAAACTCCTGAGTATTTATTTCCACATTTCTCTTCAGATAAACTGTAGAATAAAGTACGAAGAATTTTTTTCTTTTAAGAGAAGAAAACTACAATTTATTTAGAAGCAATTTAAATTTTTTAACAAATACAATGTTTTTATTTCTGGAATGTAAATTTTTAAACAAAAATTTTGTTTGCGGCCAAAATCTCGGGAATTTTCTTCCAAAATAAGGGCTGTTAAATCATTTACAAAAAAAGAAAGACTTTTGATTTATGCTGGCCAACTTGGGATAACTTGACCTGAACTAAAGACCTGATAAAAGATTCAAACCCAAAAAAAAAGGTAAGCAGAAAATTTAAATGAATCCAAATTTTTCAGTTTTCCCATATGCATATGTCATAAATTAATATTCAATTAATGTCAAATTATTTAAGATAAATGAAAAACTATTTTAATCATTTATTATTACAGTTTAATTATTAGTATGAAAATAAATAATATTTATGGTAGTTTTTTGTAATAACTCTTCAATAATTAATTAACAATTAATCGCTAATACCAAATAAATTAAAAAATATATCTTTTTTTTTGCGAGAAATTTTTAAAAGCTTAAACTTTTTCATTGATATTTTCAAAATTTCTAAATATCTCGTAAACTTACTAGAATTGTATCTAATATTTTTATATTTAGCAAAATAGAAAATTTTTGCTTTAAAATCTTTCATATTCATATTTTTTTCGAAATTTTATTGAAATATTGGAAATTTTTTCAAATTTTAAATTATTAATAAACAGATTAATTTTCAACGAAATATTTACATTTCTAATCAGAGATAAATTTGCAACTAAAATAATAAATGCTGATTTAAAAAATCCATTTTTAACAAATTGGTTTAGCTTTTAACCAAACAGTTGAATTTTCAACTAAAAAACGTGAATTCCAAACGAAAAATTGTATAGTCCATATTTCAACTAAAAAGATGTTTATTAAAATTTCAAATAAAAAAAGAGTTGAATTAATTCTAAAATATGAGTTTTTAACAAAATAGTTGAACTTTTACCCTAACAGTTGAATTTTCAATCCGAAAATATGAATTTTCAACAACAACAAATTATTTTCAATTTTTTCAAAGTACATGAACTTTCCACTTGAAAGGATTAATGTCGAATAAAAAATGGAATAGTAAAATTTTCAGTTAAGAAAATAAATTTAATGAGAATATGTTTTTTTTATCAAATTATAGTTGAACTCAAACAGAAGCATACCAAAAGAATAATTTTAAAATATCTTCTAAAATTAATTTTTTTAGGACTTTTAAAAAAAATTATTTGCTCTCTTAAAAGTTATAAAAAGTTTTAAAAAGCTTAAAAAATTAACATTTTGTTTAAAAAATGTCGAAGTATTATCAAATTTAAAAAGATTTTTTAACCTTTTAAAAACTTTTAAACTTTGTAAATATCTTTTAAAACTAATCAAATTTTTTAATTTAAAAAAGACTTGTTTTTGATTTTGTAGCTCTGGGGTCCATTTGCTAGGGAGAATATTTAGATTTTCATCAACTGGAAAGCCACAAAAGCAAAAGCTAGTATTATTACTAAGGGCCGAAAAAGCCGCAAAAAAATCCACATAAATTTCTAAACTTTCTGAATATGTGTTAACATGATGATATTTTTCCTAATATCTAACTAATATTTCCCAGAAATCTTAAAAAAATTATTATTATCTTAAAATCTTACAAAATTCACATTTTCCATAACTTCAAATGTGATTCCCGTCTATTTTCGGTTTTCTTGAAAATTTATTTATTTTTAAGGTTTCACTTACTTCTGTGATCAGGGTCTTCGCCATAGAGTTTCCTCGTAATTTCTTTGAACATGTCCTCATAGCAGTCGAGTCTGCCGATCCCAGGACCGCTTCCCTCCATTTCGAAAGAATTTCAGTGGAGAACCACTGTTTTTGAAGAGACCCCCAGGATCCACCTTCTCCTCCCTCTGAGCCTCCTCCACCGTCCAGGCCAATATTCCCTCGGTTACCTGATGTACCGTTAAATTATTAGATAAGTTTTTCCAAGGAACTAGACCCTTTATTCTCCATTGTCGGCTAATTGTAATCTGGATTCTAGGATCTGGGATCAGGCCACAAAGAAAACATTTCTCCTCAATACTTCGAAAGGAATCTCTGAATTTTTTAGACATTTAACAAACTTTTTTAAATTATTAAATTAAAATTTTGTAACCTTAGGTTTTTTAATTACGTGGCACTGTGAACGTAAGAGTTGAAATTATTACGCGATGCATTTAGAGAAAAAAAATGATTGACGTGTGTGCCTTGAAAACACGGAGCAGTCCAAAGATGACTCCATTCCGCATTCTACCCGCAAATAACCATGTAAACTTCTATCACGAGCGGTTGTTGTTAAGGATTAATTATTAATTTTAGATGTTAATTTTGTTTGTCTACTGGTCTACATCAATATTATTAAAATATTGATAAATCTTAAGA
>JAAAKG020136265.1:0-11087 GCA_010014905.2 Druon quercuslanigerum
AAAATTTAATTATCCCCGTTAATGATGTAATATTTTAGTTTAAAATTTATCTCTTTGGTTGAAAATTTAGCTTTTTAGTTAAAAATTTATCTCTTTAGTTGAAAATTTATCTCTTTAGTTGAAAAATTTGAATATTTGCTTAAAAATGATTCGACATTGTAGAAAATTGATCTTTCTGATTGGAAATTTAAATAATTTTCTAAAAAATCTGTTTTTCCTGGGTTCAAATTTCCTAATAAAAATTAAATTATTACTGTTAATGATTTACTATTTAAGTTAAAAATTTCTCTTTAATTAAAAATTTTATTGTTTGGTTAAAATGATTCTACATCGTAGGAAATTTATCTATTTTTTATTTTTAACTAAAAATTTAACTGTTTCAGTTAAAGAATTATCACTACATTTGAAAATGTTTCTCTGCTGTTAAAAATATAACTATTTTCTTTAAATTTTTTTTGGTAAATAATTACTTTTCGCAATTACAAATAAAACAATTTTATCTTTGGTTAAAAATTTATCTATTTGTTTAAAAATAATTTAAGTTGTTAAAAATAGAACCACTTTTTTAAGTGTTGTGTTGAAAATTTGTCATTTTTTCTTTAGGTGTTATTTATTAAAATTAAAATTTTTTTTGGTTAAAATGTCAAGCATAAAATTTTCCCTTGTTAATTCAAAGCTTTTAATTAAAATAATTTTACTTTGTAGAAAATTTAATAATTTTAGTTAAAAATAATTTTTTTATGAGAATTCGTTATTTTAGTTGAAAATTCATTTCTTTTTTATAAAAAAGTTAATTAATTTGTTAAAAAATCATTATTTATTTTTTTAAAATTTATATTTAAATATAAATTTAACTATTCAAATTGAAGATTTATCATTTTGGTTGAAAATTCATCTTTTTAGTTAAAAATTTTACTATTGGGTTAAAAAATAATTTTTTTGGTAAGGATTCTTCGTTTTAGTTGAAATATTTATTTTTTAAGGAAAACTTAATTACTGTGTTATAAAATTGTTGTTTTTTGGTTTGAAATTTATTTGTAAAATAAACATGTAACTATTTCAGTTGAATATTTATAATTTTGGTTGAAAATTTATTTCTTTGTTGGTCAACTGTATTGTAGAAAACTTTTTTCTTGTTAAATATTTTAATATGAATTTTAATATTTCAATATTATATTAATAGTTTTAATTTTTAAATAAAAATCTTTTTCGGTTGAAATATTAAATATGACATTTTCCCCTTTAAGTCCAGATCTTTTCATAAAAATAATTATTCGTTATAGAAAATTAAACAAATTAGTTAAAAATTAATTTTTTGAGATAAATATTAATTGTTTCAGATGAAAATTTATCTCTCTATTTAGGAATTTACCTAATTGGTTAAGAAATCGTATTTTGTTCGAAAATTTCATTTCTAGTTGAAAAATAAACTGTTAAAAATGTAACTATGGTCTTTAGGTTCCTTTTTTTCGTAAACAATTCATTTTTTTATTAAAAAATAAAATCATTTTATTTTTGGTTAACTCTTTAACTATTTGAATGAAAACAATTTAATTACAAAATAATATTCAAATCAAAATCGTTAATAACAAAAATAATTAAAAAAATAATTTAAATTAAAAATGAAACAATTTTTTTTAAGTATCCTGTTCTGTTTAAAATGTGACTTATGACATTTTTCCTTGTAATTTTAGAACTTTTGGTTAAAAATGATTCTACTTTCTGGAAAATTCAATAATTTGGTCAACAAATCATTTTTTTATGAGGATTTTTCATTTTGGTTAAAAATTCATCTCGTTGTTGAAAATTTTACTATTGGATGTAAAAATTATATTTTTGTTGATGAATCTTCGTTTTCTTTGAAATATCCATCTTTTTTTGATAGAAAAATTGATTACTTTGATGTAAAATCGTTGTTTTTTGGTTGAAAATTCATTTTTTTTATGGTCAACTGTATTGTAAAAAATAATTTTTTGGATTAAGGATTCAACTATTTTGTTAAAGATTGGTCCTTTTTGGTCGACCTTACCTGTTTTCGATATAAAATAAAATCTATTTTGGTTGAAATATCAACAACAGTGAAACTCGTCTATAGCTCCAATTTTGGGCTAATGGTGGGTGGGAACTAACTCACTATAGTCCGCTCCGCTGAGTGACAACCGCTGACCCTGCGCACCCCGCGGAGCTCACGTTACACCTACAAGCTGCGTGGCGTCGATTCTCGGAAGGACTATAGAAGGGAGGGCTATTGAAGGGTTTCACTGCATTACACTTTTTCTTGCGAATTCAGCTACTTTCCTAAAAATAATTCTTCTTTGTAGAAAATTCAAAAAATTACTTTAAAAGTCATTTTCTGGGAATAAATAATAATTATTTTAGTTGAAGATTCATCTCTTTGATTCGGAACTTAACGAATTGGTTGCAAGGCCCTATTTTGTTCAAAAGTTTTATTTATAGTTGAAAAATTAACAATTCCAGTTAAAAATGTATTATTTTAATATAAAATCTATTTTGTTTAAGACTCAACAAGTTTTTTTTTAAGTGAATCCTTTTTGGTTGAAAATTCTATTTCGTGGTGGCTTTCAAAATCTTATTTCCGTTATGTCGCCCAACAATGATATTGTCCACTTTCGTGCAATTTTATTTTCCTCGAGGGATATAAATGACAGAGTGCCATCGAAGTACGACAATCCATCGGATCGTTGGATCACAAGGCGCTTTGCTTTAAGAATATGAAATTGCTGTAAGTCTCGGCGGCTAAACTTTTAAGAATGCATTTGTTCACGACCGGAAAACACCGCTTTGAGATGAAAATTCATTGCACTGGAAAAATAGTAAAAGGAAATTCAAAGAAGAAAAAAAGAAAGTAAATGGAAAAAGGAGTTGAAAGTGGGAAAGGAACAGGAGCGTCATCTTTTATATCGTTCTTCCTTCCTACCTTCCTTTCATCCGGAATTGCAGAGTTTGTTCCTAAAATTCTCGCTTGGATGTGAGAATTTACTCTCTTCTTATAGCCGATTTTAATTCAAAAATAAAATTTCAATAATAAATTCAAGCCTGAGCATTACATTTTTTATATTTTGTTTTTGTATCAGTTTTTTTCGAATTTGAAAACTGTTTAAATGCTACGAAAGAAATATAAAAAATTCAGTATTGAGTATTCTAATATTACGTCACACTCGGTCGGTTACGTCAAAATCTATAAAGCTATACTACTTGGTGCACTGTAAAGCATTGTTTCGATAGAAGTTTGACTAAAAGTAATTATTTAGGCAAAGTTTAATATTAAAGAGAGATGCTCACAAGAGATTTTTAAGGATTTTAAAAGAATTCAAATGATATTAAAGAATTTAAAGGGATTTTTAGAAAATTCAGAAAAATAGAACGATTTGAAAAAAATTTTAAAGGTTTTTTAAAGAATCAAAAAAGGTTTAAGGATCTTCTAAAAATTTTATAATAATTTTAAGGCAGTTTATATGAATTTTAAGTGTATGATGTGAGTTACTGAAAAGTTGTTTAAAAAGATTTAAATGAATGTATTTTTAAAAATATTTAAATGAAATTAGGAAAATTCAAAGTACTTTTAATGAACTTAAAAAAGTTTCTAAAATTGAAAAAAAAAATGAAAAAGTATTCTAATATTACGAGACACTCGGTCGGTAACGTCAAAATCTATAAAGCTATACTACTTAGTAGACTGAAGGGCATTGTTTCGATAGAAGTTTTACTACAAGTAATTAATTTAGGAAAAGTTTAATATTAACGAGAGATGCTCACAAGAGATTTTAAAGGATTTGAAAAGACTTTAAATGATTTAATTAAATCTCAAGCGATTTTTAATGATTTCAAAGAATTTAAAGGGATTTAAAAAAAAATGCAGAAAAATAAAACGATTTTCCAAAAATTTCAAAGGTTTTTTAAAGAATCAAAAAAGGTTTAGGGATCTTCTAAAAATTGTATAATGATTTTAAGGCAGTTTATATTATTTTTAAGAGTAGGATGTGAGTTACTGAAAAGTTATTTAAAAATATTTGAATGAATGTATTTTTAAAAATATTTCAATGAAATTAAGAAAATTCAAAGTACTTTAAATGATTTTAAAAATATTTCTGAAATTGAAAAAAAATTTGAAAAAGTATTCTAATATTACGTCACGCTCGGTCGGTAACGTCAAAATCTATAAAGCTATACTACTTGGTGGACTGCAGAGCATTGTTTCGATAGAAGTTTTACTACAAGTAATTAATTTAGGCAAAGTTTAATATTAACAAGAGATGTATACAAGATATTTTAAAGGATTTTAAAAGACTTTGAAGGATTTTAGTAAATCTCAAGAGATTCTTAATGATTTCAGAGGATTTTAAGGGATTTTAAAAAAATGCAGAAAAATAAAATGATTTTCAAGAAATTTCAAAGGTTTTTTAAAGAATCAAAAAAGGTTTAGGGATCTTCTAAAAATTGTATAATGATTTTAAGGCAGTTTATATTATTTTTAAGAGTAGGATGTGAGTTACTGAAAAGTTATTTAAAAATATTTGAATGAATGTATTTTTAAAAATATTTAAATGAAATTAAGAAAATTCAAAGTACTTTTAATGATTTTAAGAAAGTTTCTAAAATTGAAAAAAATGTGAAAAAGTATTCTAATATTACGAGACACTCGGTCGGTAACGTCAAAATATATAAAGCTATACTACTTGGTGGACTGCAAAGCATTGTTTCGATAGAAGTTTGACTAAAAGTAATTAATTTAGGCAAAGTTTAATATTAAAGAGAGATGTTTACAAGAGATTTCAAAGGATGTTAAAAGACTTTAAATGATTAAATTAAATTTTAAGCGATTTTTAATTATTTCGAAGAATTTAAAGGAATTGCTAAAAAATGCAGAAAAATAGAACGATTTGCAAAAAATTTTAAAGGTTTTTTAAAAAATAAAAAAGGTTTAGGGATCTTCTAAAAATTTTTAAATGATTTTAAAATGATTATAAAGCTATACTACTTGGTAGACTGCAAAGTTTAATATTAACGAGAGATGTATACATGAGATTTTAAAGGCCTTTGAAAGACTCTAAATGATTTTAGTAAATCTCAAGAGATTTTTAATGATTTCAAAAAATTCAAAGGGATTTTATAAGAATGCAGAAAAATAGAATGATTTGCAAGAAATTTCAAAGGTTTTTTAGAAAATACGAAAAGGTTTAGGGATCTGCAAAATATCTTATAATGATTTTAAGGCAGTTTTTATGATTTTTAAGAGTATAATGTGAGTTACTGAAAAGTTATTCAAAAAGATTTCAAGGAATGTATTTTTAAAAATATTTTAATGAAATTAAGAAAATTCAAAATACTTTAAATCCTTTCAAAAAAGTTTCTGAAATTGAAAAAAATTTAAAAAAAAGTATTCTAATATTACGTCACACTCGGTCGGTAACGTCAAAATCTATAAGGCTATACTACTTAGTAGACTTCAAAGCGCTGTTTCGATAGAATTTTGACTAAAAGTAACTAATTTCGGCGAAGTTTAATACTAACGAGAAATGTATACAAGATATTTTAAAGGATATTAAAAGACTTTAAATTATTTTAGTATATCTCAAGAGGTTTTGAATGATTTCAAAAAAATTAAGGGTATTTTAATAGAATGCATAAAAATAGAATAATTTTCAACAAATTTCAAAGGTTTCTTAAAAAATCCAAAAGAGTTAAGGGATCTGCTAAAAATTTTATAACGATTTTGAAGCAGTTTAAGTGATTTTAAAGAGTATAAAGCAAGTTACTGAGAAGTTATTCAAAAAGATTTAAATGAATTTGAAGAGATTTTCAGGAATGTACTTTTAAAAATATTTTAATGAATTTAAGAAAACTCAAAGTATTTTGAATGATTTAAAAAAAGTTGCAGAAATTGAAAAAAATTCGGAAGAGTATTTTAATATTACGTCACACGCGGTCAGTAACATGAAAATCTATAAAGCTATACTACTTGGTAGACTACAAAGCATTGTTTCGATAGAAGTTTGACTAAAAGTAACTAATTTAGACGAAGTTTAATATTAACGAGAAATGCATTCAAGAGATTTTAAAAGATTTTGAAAAACTTTAAATTATTTTATTAAATCTCAAGCGATTTTTAATGATTTCAAAGAATGTAAAGGGAATTGAAAAGAATGCAGAAAAAGAGAATGATTTTCAAGAGATTTCAAAGATTTTTTTTAAAAATCCAAAAAGTTTTAAGGTTTCACTAAAAATTTTATAATGTTAATTAATAAATTCAAGAAAATTCAAAGTATTTTTAATTATTTTTAAAAAGTTGTGAAGATTAAAAAAAAATTTGGAAGAGTATTCTAATATTACGTCACACTCGGTCGGTAACCTCCAGATCAATAAGGCTATACTACTTTGTAGACTTCAAAGCATTGTTTTGGTAGAATTTTGACTGAAAGTAATTAATGTAGCCAAAGTTTAAAATTAACGAGAAATGTATATAAGAGATTTTAAAGAATTTTAAAAGACTTCAAATGATATTAGTAAATCTCAAGAAATTTTTAATAATTTCCAAGAATTTAAAGGAATTTTAAAAGAAAGTACAAAAATAGAATGATTTTCAAAAAATTTCAAAGATTTTTTAAAGAATTCAAAGAGGTTTAGGGATCTTCTAAAAATTTTATAAATATTTTTAAGCAGTTTAATTGATTTCAAAGAGTGTCAAGAGATTTACTGAAAAGTTATTTAAAAACATTTCAATGAATTTGAAGAGTTTTGAAGGAATGTATTTATAACAATATTTTAATGAATTTAGAAAAATTCAAAGTATTTAAAATGACCTTAAAAAATTTGTAGAAATTAAAAAAAAATTTAGAAGAGTATTCAATATTGTCAAACTCGGTCGGTAACGTAAAAATCTATAAAGCTATACTACTTGGCGCACTGCAACGCATTGTTTCGATAGAAGTTTGACTAAAAGTAATTAGTTTAGGCAAAGTTTAATAATAACGAAAGATGTATAAAAGACATTTCAAAGGATTTTGAGAGACTTTAAATTATTTTATTAAATCGCAAAATTTTTTTAATGATTTTAAAGAATTTAAAGGTATTTTAAAAGAATACAGAAAAATAGAATGATTTTCAAGGACTTTCAAAGATTTCTTAAAGCCAGATTAAGTGATTTTGAATAGTTGGAAGTGAGTAAATGAAAAGTTATTCAAAAAGATTTCAATGAATTTGAAGAGATTTCAAGGAATGTATTAAAAAAATATTTTTACGAAAATAGGAAAATTCAAAGTGTTTTAAATGATTTTAAAGAATTTGAAGAATTAAAAAAAAAATCCAGAATTGTTTAAGTATTTTCAACAAATCTTACAGGATTTCTAAAAATTCAAGTTATTTTGAAGAACTACTATAGGTACTTGAGGGGATTTTAAAGTTTCCTTTAAAAGGATTTAAAAATCATTCAAAAAGGTTTCAGGGTTTATAAGAGATTTTATGACAAATTTAGTGATTCTAAATAATTCCAAAAAAGTTCTTGAAAAGATATTTGAAAAGATTTTAATAAATTTTAGGAACTTAAAAGAAATTTAAAAAAAATTTTAAGAATTTTGTCGCATATGAAAGACTGTCATTTATTTTAAAATGTGTCAAAGAATTTCAAGAGACCTGAAACATTCTAAGGGATTTCCAAGGATCTTGATTTATTTTTAAAAACCACAAAAAATTTGAAGAGATTTAAAAATTTTCAAGGAATTTAAAATAATTTCCAAAGATTTCCCAAGATTTTAATTCATTAAGAAAAAATTCTAAAGAATTACAAGAGATTTCAAAAACTGCAAGGAATGCCAAAGTACTTTGTTCGATTTTCAATGTTTAACATTATTTTTAATAAATTTTTTATGGGATTTTAAAAATTTCAAAGAATCTCAATCTTTTAATTTATTTGAAAATATGTGAAACAATTTTTAAACACTTATTAATTTTTGAGGGATTTTTGTGGAATTTCTCAGAATTTATATTTAAAAATCAAGAGATTTCAAGAATTTTGAAACGTTAAAAGAATCAAGGGATATTTAAGATTTTTGTGGGATTTCCAAAGAATTTTTTAATTTAGCATAAGAAATTTAAAAATAAATCAAGCGAATAAATAATGTGAAGGGGATTTAGAATAATTTTACGGCAATTTGAAGGATTTCAATTTATCAAAAAAAATTCCAAACAATTTTCTATGAGATTTCAAAAATTTCAACTAATGTCAAACAATTTTTAAGGATTTTGAAGGATTTTAATTTATATAAAAGATTCCGAAAAATTAAAAGCTATTTCAAGAAGTTAAGAAGACTTAAAAACTTTCTAGGGCTATTTAGAATTTTTTTTGGATTTCCATGGATTGTGATTTATTTTGAAAATTTTCAAATTATTTCAAGAGATATTAAAAATTGCAAGTAATTTAGAATAATTTTGTGGAATTTACAAGGATTTTAATTTATGTTTAAAAATAATAAAGAAGCTTAAGAGGTTAAGCTAATTTTAAGGGACTTCAGAGAATTTTAATTTATTTCAAAAGATACCGAAAATATGCTAGAAGATTTTCGATTCAAAATTTTTATGGATTTCCAACAAATTTTGAGTAGTCATTTTGAGTAGAATAGTTTCAAAGAAGTTGAAGGAAATTTAGAAAAAAAACTGAGAGGACTTTAAGTAATTTCAAAGAAATCTTACAGGATCTCAAAGTTTATTTTTAAAGATTTAAAAATGATCCAAAAATATTTTGAAAAAGATTTAATGATTTACAAGTTATTTTATAAGATTTAAGACAGTTGTATTGATTTTAAAGAATGCCAAGAGAGTTTTTGAAAAGTTATTTAAAAAGATTTTAATGAATTTCAAACAAGTTTAAAGATTTTAAGAATTTTCAAGAGATTTAAATGCTTTAAGGAAATTTAAAGGATTTAAAAATATTTCAATTGATTTCAGTAAATTTCGAGAAATTCGAGCGATTAATTCAAAATTTATTTAAAAATTTTTCAACGTATTTGAAAAAATTCAATGATTTTAAGGATTTTAAACATTTTTTAAAGATTTTCAGTGATTAAAATTATTGTTAGTCAATTTCGACATACTTCGGGAGATTCCGAAAGGTTTTTATGGAACTTCCAACTTTTTCTGAGGATTTACGAAAATTTTAAATATTTTAAGGGTTATAAGACTTTTTAAAAGATTTTTAAGAATCTGAAGAGGTTTAAAAAATGCTTAGGGATTTGGAAAATAGGTTTGTATGCTTTCCAAAGATTTTAGTTTATTCTAAAAGATTCCACAATATTTCAAAGATATAAAAAATTTCAAGGGGTTCGACAATATTTCAATGGATAAAAGAACTTTTAAGGGTATTAATTTATTTAAAAAAGTTCTAAAGGATTTTAAGAGATTTAAAAAACTGCAAGGAATTCTAAGGTATGTTGTGGGATTTCCAATATTTAACATTATTTTAAATAAATTTTTTATGGGATTTACAAAAATTTCAAAGAGTCCTTAGCAGTTCTGTGGGATTCCGAAATATTTTAATTTATTTAAAAAGATATGAAACAATTTCAAGAGACTTTATAATTTTTAAGGGATTTTTGTGGAATTCCTAAGAATTTATATTTAATTAAAAAATGCTAAAAACATTCAAGGAATTCAAAATAATTTTATGGGATTTCTAAGGATTTTAATCGATTTCAGGACATTCCATAGAATTCTTTATAGTAATTAAAAAATTTCAAGGAATATAAAGAAATGTTGTTAAAGTTCTAAAGATTTAAATTTATTTAAAAATGATGCCCAAGAATATAAGGACACTTAAAAAATTGTAAGGGATTTCAAAGAACTTTAATTTATTTTAAAAAATTCTGAAAAATGTCAAGAGATTTAATAAATTTCAAAAAGTTAAAAAAATTCAACGGATTTTCAAGATTCTTCCGGGATTTCCAAAGAACTTTTTAATGTAATATAAGAAATTCTTAAAAAATCGAGAGATTTAAAAGTTTAAGGATATTTAGAATAACTTCACGGCAATTCAAAGGATTTTAATTTATTTTAAAAAATTCTAAAGAATTTTCTATGACATTTTTAACATTTTAAGGAATTGAAAATATTTTTCAAAGATTTCCAAAGTACTTTGTGGGATTTCCAAGATTTAACATTATTTTAAATTAATTTTTTATTTTATTTTATAACTTTAAAAAAATCTTAAGGAATTCTGTGGGATTCCTAAAGATTTTTATTTATTTGAAAATATATGAAACAATTTCAAGAGACTTTCTAATTGTTAAAGGATTTTTGTGGAATTTCTAAGAATTTATATTTAATTAAAATTTTTTTTAACTTTTAAGAGGTTAACAAACATTCAAAGAATTAAGAATAATTTTATGGGATTTCTAAGGATTTTAATTGATTTCAAGACATTCCATAGAATTTTGTATGATATTAAAAAAATTTCAATGAATTAAAATTTTTTTTAAGGTATTTCAAAGAATTTTAATTTATTTAAAAATATTCTGAAAAATTTCAAGAGATTTTAAGAATTTCAAAAAGTTAAAAGAATTCAAGAGATTTTTATGATTTTTGTGGAATTACCAAGGAATTTCTTAATTTATTATAACAAAATTTTAAAAAATCAAGCGATTAAAACAATTTAAGGGCGATTTCGAATAATTTTACGGCAATTCAAAAGATTTCAATTCATTTAAAAAAATTCCAAAGAATTTTCTATGAGATTTCAAAAATTTCAAGCTATTTCAGAAATTTAAAATAACTTAAAAACTTTCTAGCGCTTTTTTAAGGATTTTGATTTATTTGTAAAAATCTCCAAAAGTTTAAAGAGATTAAAAAATTTTCAAGAAATTTAAAATAATTTCCAAAGATTTCCAAAGATTTCAATTTATTAAAAAAAATTCTAAAGAATTTAAAGAGATTTCAAAAAAATTCCAGGAATGTCAAAGTACTTTGTGGGATTTCCAATATTTAACATTATTTTTAATGAACTTTTTATTAGATTTTATAAATTTCTAAGAATCTTAAGAAATTCTGTGGAATACCTACAGATTTTAATTTATTTGAAA
>JAAAKG020136267.1:0-13259 GCA_010014905.2 Druon quercuslanigerum
TAATTATTTTGTTGAAAATTCAAGTGTTTTATTAAATAACCATCTTTTGTATTATAGATATATTTTTTTCTTGAAAATAAATCAACAAATTTGATATTTAAACACTTTTATCTGAAATACAATTTCATTTTGTGTATAAAAAATGCTGTGTTAAAGTATTACAAGATTAAAATGCTAGTATTTGAATATTAATGATCAAGAATTTTGAATATGAAGTTCTCGGACACCCTGCCTAATTCTAGTAGCAATAACTACAAAAACATTTCTGGAAACTAAAAATTACGCACAGAAATAGAAGGGGGCGTAGAGTTTTTTAACGGTTTGTTACAGGTGTGAGGGGGGGGGGGCTTATAGAGGGCCTATAATTCTCTCAGTAATTTAAATACTTCCCCCAAAGTAATTTTCTGTCATTTTTTAAATTATGCATTAGATTTTACGAATTTATGCTTCTCAGTCTAGCACTTGAATCAGTTCAATTCAATTTTGTTAACAATATTGTTGAATATGCATTTAATGTTTTTCAGCAATTAGTCGCTAATTTGACTGCAGAAACATCCCAGTGTATTCCAACCAGATGGCCTGAGGGACAAGACATGATGTTACTACCAGGACGCTACCTTCTAGATTTTGAGTCGAAAAGAATGGTGACAGCAAGTTATGCATACGCCAGTAAAATGGAAATAACACATAACAGAAAAACAGAAAATCCAAAAGTGTTCACCTTCGAGTACTTGGAACCTTATCAGAACGGAACTTGCAGTCAATATAAAAATTGCCTACACTGTTTGACTGATTCTTCTTGTGGTTGGTGTGACATCAGTGGTAAATGCGTATCTCGCTCAATCAACGAGACGGAGAGTTGTACAGCCGACGTTGAGTTTGATGAGAACGATACACCAGTGCATGATTGGCATTATTTGACGATAACACCATCTACGTGTGCAAATTGTTCCAACTACATTTCCTGCGAGTCGTGCATTGGAAGTCGCTTGTGTGAGTGGTGGACGGAGGAAGCCAGGTGCGCGAGAATTGGAAGATTGCCTGATGCAGTAGTCAGTCTGCATCAGTGTCCCATTCCCTGTAGACAACGATCAAATTGTACACAGTGTTTGGATGAACGTGGAAGATGTGTGTGGTGCGAGGCAACTCAAGAGTGTTTTTCATTTTCCGTATATACATCTGAGTATCAGTTTGGTCTTTGCAGAGAGTGGACAGATCAAGCAGGCCTCATGGGTGTCACTTCACGGACGGGATCGTCGTTAACTGGCAACGATCAGTGTAAAAGTTGTAGTAGACACACCAATTGTTCTAGTTGCTTGCACTCGTTAAGTTGCGGTTGGTGTTACAGCTTAGAAAATCCTATTCTGGGTGCTTGTGTTCAAGGTGATTTTAATCAGGCACATGTCAACTGTAGTTTGGTGATTAATGAACAGAGTAAAAATGGCACTTTGGAAGCTGACGAATCAGGATGGGCTTATGCTCAATGCCCAGATGTTGATGAGTGTGACCTAGGGTTACACGACTGTCATTCAAACGCAATATGCACAAACACACATGGTAGCTTCAGCTGTCAATGTAAAAGAGGATTTAACGGCGATGGACGAGAAAATTGTACCAAGACTTGCTATGAGAAATGTGTCAATGGCTACTGCAGCGAAGCCCCGGATTACAAATGTGAATGTAATCTAGGCTGGACAGGACCCGATTGCCGAACCAACTGCGGTTGTTACAACCATTCGACTTGTGTTCAAGGACCCGGTATTTGTGATGATTGTCAAAACTGGACAGAAGGCCAATACTGCCAAGACTGCAAGGCTGGAAGTTACGGGAATGCCACAACAAGATTGGGTTGCAACAAATGCGACTGCAATGAACATGGCAATGTAGAATCGGGAACCTGTGACAGACAGACTGGAATTTGTTTCTGTCGTGACAATACTGAGGGTGATAAGTGTGAGCGTTGTATTCGTGGTTACTACGGAGATCCTAAGAACGGGGGAATGTGTTTTTACGGTTGCATGTCGCGGGGTATGCTCGAGGGTGAAGGAAATGGAAAGCAGGGGCTAGGAAGTCGTCATTCACAATTGTCGCTGTGGGAGACCCGTCTCGGTGGCTCGCCAACGAGGGAATGTCTGTGGATCGTTAGTCCAAAAACAGGTTTATCGCCGGATACAATGACACCGAGCGTTGATAGTGTCATTCAGTTCACGATACATGACGACATCAACGTCAGTTGCCAGGAAAACAGCGTTTACGTCTACGATGGACTTCCCGATTTTGTTTCGTCCACTACAAGCCATCAGAGTCAGCTGCTGGGTGTCTACTGTACAGAGAGTACAGATTATCCAGTGACTGTTGAGGCTAAGTCTGGTTTTTTGACGGTTCACTACAAACAGCTTGATGAGGTTGAAGGCTTTAACGCGAGTTATGTTGTAATGACATGTAATAACTGCCCCGAAAATCGAGAGTGTAGAAGTGGCAACTGCTTGTGCAAACCCGGATTCGTGGGTATTAACTGTGACGTGGAATTGTGTCCGAAGAATTGCTCGTCTTTGAAAAAGCAGGGCATTTGCGATAAAGGCTACGGACACTGCGTTTGTGCCGTAGGTTACGGTGGACGAGACTGCTCCATTAAAATTAAGGAACACCAACTAGTGTTTACCGAATTATTCAATTCTGAGTATTTGGCCGAGCATTTGGATCACCTGCGAAAAACGTTACCGAGATTCGGCCATAGTCTGGTTGCAGACCGTAGAGGAAGTTTGTGGATGTTTGGAGGATACTCTCTGAGTCATGGCCCATTGAACGACATCAGGCTGTTTGACACTAAGAATAGTACCTGGATGCCAGTGACTGTAGAATCTACTTCCGAAGCTTCGATGCCTCAGGGCAGGTATTTTCACGCTGCTGAGATAGTACACAGTCGACAGCAAATCTATGTGTATGGTGGACTGTCTATGAAGGAGAACGGTGTTCAGGGATTATCCAACAATACTTTAAACGACTTTTGGAAGTTCAGCTTGCAGAATCAAAGATGGAGTCAAATTACATGGTGGAGTCAAAAACCACCTGCCCTTGCCGGTCACACGTTAACTCTGCGGAGAGAGGGCGAGTCTGAAAGTTTAATTCTTATTGGAGGATTCAGTCCAAAGCATGGTTATCTAGAGACAGTGTGGGAATTTAATCTGGAGACTGATACGTGGGATACAATAAAGACTCTTGGAAACAGTCCATTAGGCGTTTATGGACATTCAACCGTTTATCACAGCAAGTCTGATAGTTTTTATGTATTCGGTGGCTATACATATGCCATTAACAGGACATTTATATCCAGCAAATTATACGCTTTTAATTATAAAACTCGGAAATGGTCTGTACTTCCACCATTCGATGACGAACATATCCATGGAAATAATTTGGTAAGTTTTCTTCCGCAGAGAATACAGGCTGTCTACTCTACCTGGAAATGTCAGGAATCTTTTTTTTAAAAGTGAATTTTTTCGCGAGTATGCTTAATTTTTTTAAATTGCACTATAAAATTTAATAGCAATGATTCCTCATTTGTGAATTTAGATTAATATGTATTACTGTATTTAATTATTTTGTTGAAAAATCTTTTTTTTCTGTTTGAATTTCATTTTGTGTAACTGAAAATTAAATTATTCTTTTTTTGGTTAAAAATAGATCATTTTTAGCTGAAAATTTAAGTATCTCGTTGGCACTGCCTGTACTTTGTTAGAAAGTTACCAGTTTTTTGACAATATTTTCACTCCTTGACAGATAAATCTTTCATAGTTAAAAATTTAATTCATCGTATAAAGTCGTATTTTGCGGTTACATTAAACTGTTTTTGATTAGAAATTAAAATATTTTTCGATTGAAATATCACCTACTATATTTTTCGTTCAGAATTCTTTTTTTTTTAATGAAAATGTTGTTACTTGGTCAAAAGTAAGTTCGGAATTGAAAATTCATCTATTTGGTTGAAAGCTGAGCTGTTTTGTTGAAAATTAATTTTTTCTTCGTCTGAAAGCAATTTTTTACTGAGACTGTAATTATTACAGTTCAAATTGTAACTATTTTGTTGAAAATTGTTTTTTTTTTTTATAATTTTCTTTTCAAACTGCAAATGTTGTTATTCCAGTTGAACATTCCATCATTTTATTTAAATATTCATCTCTCTAGCTTAAAATTACTTTGTTAACTTAAAATTTAACTATTCAATTTTTGTTTGAAAAATTATCCTTTTTGGGTGAAAAATCATCCTTTTTGTAGAAATTAATTTTTTTGGTTCAAAAGTCATTTTTCTGGTTTCAAATTTAACTATTTTAATTGAAAATTCATCTTTTTGGTTTACATTTCAACTATCCCAGTTGAAGATTCATTATTTTAGTTAAAAGTTCATCGTTTTGGTTAAAAATTACTTTTTTTAAACTGAAAATGTTACAGTTCGATGTTAGGTTGAAAATGTATTATTTTTCATTAAAAATACAACTATGTGGTTAAAAGTTTTCCTTTTTTAGTTTAAAATTTAACTATTTCGTCGAAAATGTATGTATTTTGTATCTCATTCGTTGAAAATTAATTTATTCCAGTTAAATATTCATCATTTTATTTAATACTTGATCTTTTTGGTTGAAAATAAAACTAATTGGTTTTTAAGTTAAAATTCTTTTTCTAAAAATTCATCCTTTGGGTTTAAAATTTATCTATTGCAGTTGAAGATTCATAATTTTAATTGAAAACCTATACTTTTTTAGTTCTAAATTGAACTGTTTGGTTGAAACTTTATCTTTTTTTAGTAGAAATTCAACTATTTGGTACTTCAGAGACAGATTCAAGAAATTAATTGTTATGTTCTTAGTATTACTTTATTATTGAATGAATTGACGATAATTATATATTTAAGAATATTTTGTCATATATCTTGTCAATGATTTCTAAATGAAACATATTCATTGAATTCTTAAGAATAAAAAAACATTATTTAAAAAAATGCAGAATAGTATGAATGGCTCCATACTGTGAAAAATTATGTCGGGAAAAAACTTGAGATGCCTGGAAAAAACCTGGTAATGTCAGGCAATTTTCTTTCAGGATTTGAGTAGACACCCTGGAGTAAATACTTTATTTTTTCTATTTCTATATTGTGACGTTTCGATTGAAATATAATATTATTCTAATGTTTAGCCGCAAGCTCGATTTCTCCACTCGGCAGTAACAACGGATGAATATATGGTAATATTTGGAGGTCGTCAAAATCCCTATAATACCTCTGATGCTTTGATAGCATACAAGTATTCCTGCAATCTGTGGATTCGCCTTATAACAAAAGACATGGAAGTCATTGGAATTCCTCCACCGCCAGCTTATGCTCACGCCATGACGCATGCCGATCCAGAAACGAACACTGTTTATGTTGTGGGTGGATTTGATGGTGGAATCAAAAGCCACGTAACGCAAATTAACATTCCCGAAGATCTATGTAGTTTGTGGATCGACAAGGTCTCATGCAGAAAATACTTTGGCTGTTCTTTCTGTTCAGTAACTACTATAGCAGGCTTGAATGCATCTTACTGTTTCTCCAATGAGGAGTTCTTACATAGAGATGACAAGTGAGATGATTATATAGATGATGATAGTAATGCATACTACAAATTACTATTTCTTTGATTAAAACATAAATTTCTCTTTTCAGGTGTGACATTAATGTAACTCAGGCACAGCGATCAAATGGCGTTTTTTGTAATTCGGAATGGATGGCTAGTCGAAAGTGTCAAAACTTTAAAACTTGCATAGAGTGTTTGGCAGAGTGGCCTTATTACAAAGACGACCAACCAGCGTGCAAATGGTGTCCTCACTGTCCTCATGTGAAGTGCATTCCTCGAGAAAAAGACTGTGATGAGCCAAATAACTGTAACTTGCGATACATTACGGTAACTGATGTCAATCAGTGTGGTGAAAGACAATGTCCAGCTAGTGATTGCGAAAAGTGTAACAGCCTTGGAGGCTGTATTTGGACCAGACAAGTGTTAAAAACTTGTGAGTTTGGCTTTTGAATACTGTGTTATCAGTTACTTTTTCTTTCATCATTGATTTAATTGTACATTACAAAATATTAATTTACAGCTGAGGGAGGTACCCAGGTAACAGGGCAGCCAGTATATGATTGGAATTGTGTATCCGAAGATATATTTCGTCAAGCTAGTTTTGGTAAAGAAGTTGTTGGTTTTGGTAAAAAGAAGATGATGCAGTGCGAAAGCAGGTGTGGAGATCATAAAGACTGCACAAGTTGTTTAAAGGGTACAGGTGCAGAAGGTGGATGGAGCGAATGCAGATGGTCGACTCAATTGAATGAGGTAAATACACATTCATCTTTAGGGACCATACTTAAATTATGTAACAGCTCAAGATGAGAGGGGTCGAAACATTTTTTACGATTTGTTATGGCAGAAGGGAGGGAGTCATTTATTCATGTGCGTAATTTTTGAAAATCCACAATAGCTTTCTCCTGGAGATTATCTTTTTAGTTTTAAATTGTATTCTTTCATTGAAAATCAAATTCAACTCTTTTCGTAAAACATGAACCTTTTGTTTAAAATTCATATTTCGTTGCTGAAATCTTTTTTGGATAAAACACTTTTTAAACCATTTTTAATTCACCTGTTTTATTCGAATTTTTATTTTTCTTGGATAAAGATGCATCTGTTTGGTTTGAAATTCTACTATTTTGTTGAAAATTTAACTATTTCACAGAACTTTTTTTTTAAATTTATGTTATGGTGATGAAAAAAGAACATAAATCTTTTCTGGATTAAAGTTTAACCTAAAAACTAGTTTGTCATTTTTTATTAAAAATTCATCTGTTTTAGTAAAAATTTCATCTTTCTAGGATAAAAGTGCAACTATTTGGTAGAGAATTCTACTCTTTTTTTTTTAAATTCATCCTTTTCGGTTAAAAATGTTCGTCCATTTGGAAGGAATATTCAATTTTTTTCGTAGAAACTTATTTGTTGTTCATAAATTCATATATCGACATTGAAAAGTCAAGTGAAACCTTTTCTGATGAAATTTTAACTATAAGATTTGTTAAAAATTCATTTGCTTTTAAATAAATTTAATCTTTCGTTTGATAAAAATTCAACTATATGCTAGAGAATTCAACAATTTTGTTAAAAAAAGGCATCCTTTCTGGTTGAAAAAAATCGTATTATTCTATTCTATTTATTTAAAAAGATTTGATTGAATCACTTTGTCAAGAAATCATTTTTTTGTTGAAGATTTCTATTTTTAGTGGAAAATTCATCTCTTTGGTTAAAACTTTGAACCATTTTGTTGAAAATTAATCTTTCTAAATTCAAAATTCAACTACTTGAGTGAAGGATACTTGAAAATCTTTTTTGAATGGAAATTCAACTAGTTTTTTGGATGTTTGTTGTTTTTTAAAAATAAGAATCAATCTATGTTAAGAGAAATTAAATTTTTTGATAAAAATGCAACTATTTGTTAGAATATTCAACAATTTTGTTAAAAACTCATCGCTTTAGGTTAACAATTTGCATTTTTTGAATTGAATCTTCTTTTTTTTTGTAGGAACTTATTTTTTGTTTAAAAATTCATATTCTGATCGTGAAAAGTTAACTGAAATATTTTTTAACAGAAAATTCAACTATTTTTTGTTGTTGAAAATTTATCTTTTTGATTTAAAAATTCTTCTATTTTAGTTGAAATTTAATTTCTTATTTTTTTATGAAAATGGAATTTTTCGATTAAAAATTATTCTTCTCTGCTTGAGTATTCAACTATTTTCTTTGAATGATTTGGTTGAATTACTTTTAAAAAAATTCTTTTCAGATTTATATTTTTAGTTGAAAATTCATCTCTAGTTGAAAGTTGAACTATTTTGTTAAAAATTAATCATTTTAATTGAAAATTCAACTACTTGAGTAAAAGTTAAACTATATTGTTAAAAATTTATTTTTTTGATTGAAGGCTTATGCTTTTGGTTGAAAATTTAACTTTTGAGTGAGAAAGCCTTTTTTGGTTTAAAATTAATTTTTTAACTGAAAATGTAACTTATTCATTTTTTTAAAGACTGTTCTTATTGATTTAAAAATTCTTCTTTTTTGGTTAAAATAATCTCACTTTCTTGGTTTGAAATTTCATTTTTGTTGGGTAGAAATGCATTAATTTCGTGTAAATTAATTTTTTGCTGAAAAGTCATCATTTTTGTTTTGAAAATTAAATTTTGGTAGAGAAAAGTCATCATTTGGCTTAAAGGTTCAACAATTTAGATAAACTTTTATTTCATTCATGAGTGAAAAATCTTTCTTTAAAATTTAAGAAATTTAAATGAGATCAAAATCAAATTTAAAATCTTATTTAACGTCCAATAATCAAGTTAATGTGCAGAATTCCTGAAATTAAAAACAAAAAATCTAATGACTAAATTTGGACAATTACCATAAAAAAACTCTCATTGCAATCTGTAAAAAAATATAAAAAATTCTCGTAAAGAAGAAAAGAAAAAAATTCCCTTTCTTTCTGGATGAAAATAAAAAAGAGGAAAGAATAATGAGATTTTTTATTTTCGTCCAGAAAGGAAGGGAAATTTTTTCTTTTTTTTAAAATTTTTTTTTAGATTGCAATGGGAACATTTTATGGTGTTGTCTAACTTTGGTCGTTAGATTCTTGGTTTTATTTTCAGGAATTCTGCACATTAGTATTTATTTGTTGAAAATTTGTCTTTTTGGTTTTAAAATTCCTTTTTTTATCAATTTAATTTTTTTGATTAAAATATAAACTATGATACTTTTTTGTTGGTAATTCATCTGTTCAGTTTGAAAATTCAACTATTATATTAAAATATAATTATTTTATTTGAAATTCAAGTAGTTTGTTAAACAGTCATCTTTTCTAGTAGAAAATACATTTTTTGTTTAACATAAATTCATAAATCCGAAAATTTTAAATTTGTATCTGAAATGCTGTATTATTCTGTTTATAAAAGAGTCTATGTTAAAAGTTTTACCATATTAAAATGCTGGTATTTAAATATTAATGTTCATGGATTTTGAAAATGAAGTTCTCGGACACTCTGTTTTAATTCTGTTAGCAATACCTACGGGTAAAATGTATGGAAACTCAAAAATTACATATAGAAATAGGTGAAGGAGAGGCGTAAAAATTTGTTTTTATGGTTTGTTACAGAGGGAGGGGGGCCTTAGAGAGGGCCTATAATCCGTTACGTAATTTAAGTACGGCCCCTTACATACTCTGAACTCTTAATAAGTTGACATAATTCCAATTGATCGCTGTTAATATGATTGTTTATCGTAGTGTATCTCTCCGTCTTATCAACCACTTTATTGTGCTGGCGGTGTGTGCGGATTAGTTTTGCGAAGTACAGATGTGGAACATTGCCCTGAACCCTGCGCAGTTTTTAAGCAGTGTAGCACTTGTTTAAAACATTCGCACTGTGGTTGGTGTTCTTTAGATTCATCTAATATAACAGGACAGGGTTTATGTATAGAAGGATCTCTCGAAGCACCCACAGAACATCCGGCAGGAGGTACTTGTGAAATGCTGTATAATCAGCAATTTCCTCAGGCTGATCGACATCAATGTAAGAAAGTCATAATCATATAAACACATAGAATAATACTGTGCAGAATAAGCAGAATATTTTTCTCCAATTGCAGCAAGCATTGTGCCCACGTTGTCTGCACAGCAAAGAGATTTACAAGTCGTTGAGGACAATGTTACAATGCTGTTGACGAAAACCACAAATCAATCAAGCTTCTCTTGGCACTATGTGAGATGTCCTCCTGAAAATGAATGCATGAATGGTCACCATACGTGTTCTCCAAAAAGTGAAAAATGTTTTGACTTAGACGAAGGTTTCGAGTGCATGTGCGGCGATGGCTACAAAACTGAAACGTGAGTTCTCGATCTTGTTTAGAACTAGAAAAACAAAGTCTTTAGGTTTAGGTGTCAGTAATTAAAAATGTTCTGAAGTATGAGAATATTTCCGAGAATTTGTTCGATCTTTATGTGCCTTGAGAATTTAATGAGAATTTATAAGCATTTTGAATTAGGATTTTAAAAAAACGTATTTTTTGTCTTTATTGTTAATAATTACGTAATAGAAAATATATTATTCGCATTAAACAGTGCCTTATTCAGGGTGGGTACAATATCCCAATTTCTAAAGTCTTCTAGGTATAAAATCAACCATACACCTAGAACCGAAGAAATGATTTTTTTTATATATAAAATAATAAATCTTTAACCAAAAATATAAATTTTTAACCAAATAGTTAGTTGAATTTTCAAACGAAAAGATTAGTTTTCTATCAAAAAAGACTCATTCGCAACAAAGTACATGAATTTTGATATTAAAAAGGTCATTTTTCAACCACAATTAGAATAGTTAAAATGTTAGAGAAATAAATGTTCAATTACAGGTTCAATGAGATTTATAAATTTTCAAATAAAAAATATTAATTTACATCTTCAGTTAAAACATTTGTTTTCAACTAAAAAGAAACTAATTTTCAGCCAAAGAAATTAATTTTTAATTACAGTGATGAACTTTCAATCCAAAATTTAAATTTTTGACCAAATATTGGAATTTTCAACCTAAAAGATGAATTTTCTATCAGAATAACCCGAGCTTTTCACTGAACAATTTTTTAAACCAAAGAAATGAATTCTGAACGAAAAATAGAATAGTTAAATTTTCTACATGACAGAACATTTTCTATCGAAAAAGATTACATATCTATCAAAAAGATCAGTTTTTCATCAAAAAAACAGAATAGGTAAAGTGAATGTTCAACTAAAATGATAAATCTTTAACAAAAAGTTTAATTTTAACTAAGTACATGAATTTTAAACGAAAAAGAGGAATTTTTTATGAAAAAATAAAATGTTAAAATTTTCAGTTAGCAAAATAAATTTTCAAAAAAAAGAAGCGAATTCTCAACCACAGGAATGATATTTAACCCAAAAGATAAAGTTTCAACTAAAAAAAAACGTTTCTATACAAATTTTTAACTAAAAACAGATTATTAAATTTTTAGTAAAAGACATTTTCAGTTAAATAAATTAATTCTAAATAAGAAAAAACTCATTTTCAACCAAAAAGATCAATTTTCGTCTAAAATAAACGAATTTTCAACAAATAACATAAATTTTAAATTAAATATTTGACCTTTTAAAGGAATTTCAACCAAAAAGAGGAGATGGCCACCAAGAAGCTTTAATACTCTCCCACAAATTCGAATTTTTCATAAAATACAGTAATTTTAAACGAAATATTTGAAATTTCAGTCAAAACAATTAATTTCTAACCAAATAATTAAATTTTGAAACTAAATTGAATAATAATCAACCAAATAAATAAATGTTAAACAAAGTAGTTTAATTGTATACCAAAAATAGTTGAATTCAACCATCAAGATGATTATTCAATAAAATAGTTCGAATTCTCAACTAAAAAAGATAATTTCCAACCAAATAGTTGTGATTTTTAATAAAAATAATAAAATTAACTGCAACTTCAATTTTTCGAAAATACCCTAACTCTTATCAGGTTTTTCATTATATTCCTTGACTTTCTAGAATTGCCTGAACTGTAGCAACTCTGTAATTTAAAAAAGTTTATGTTTATTTCACTCTAGGATGTTTTAGTAAAACTAGGTCTTAATTTAGATATATATTTGTTCAAACAACAAATGCTTTAAATTCTCTTTAATGCTCTATTAATTTGCTCAACATAAATTCTTGGACATTTAAAAACTCTGGTAATTAAGGTAGTTGTCGTGCCCAAAGTTGGATATTTGAAAAAAATAGTTTTTTTATGATTTTAAGAATCAAAATATTATAACTGATGTCATCTCAAATAACAAACATTTTTTATGAAAAAAAACTCAAACGCACAAAAACATTAATTTTAACCATGTTTTTTGCAATTGATTTTTTTCTGACCGTCGCTTCTTACCAATTTTTAAAAAATGATTGCATTTCAATAAATGACGGCTTATTTTTTCCGAGAAACATTCTTTACAACTCTACTGTTTCTAATTTTTAAAATTACTAAATAATATTAAAATATAATTATTTGCTTCAAAAAAATTTTCTTAATAAAATATTGTTCTAAGAATTTCAGCCATAGAAAAATTTACTTTCAAAATTGGAAGCAGTAGAGTTGTAGAGAATGTTTTTCCGGAAAAAATAAGATATCATTTATTAAAGTGCAATCATTTGCCAAAAATTGGTAAGAAGCGACGGTCAGAAAAAATTCAATAGCAAAAAAACATGGGTAAAATTAATGTTTTTTTTGTTGTGAATTTTAATATTTTTCATAAAAAATGTTTTTTATTTGAAATGACATCATTGATAAGATTTTGATTCTTAAAATCATAGAAAAACTATTCTTTTCAGATATCTGACTTTTGGCACGAGAACTACCTTAAATTATTTACTTTTGTTTCAGCACATGGGCCTTTAGTGAACTAGGAAGGTAATTATGTAATTTAATCGCTTTTTGTATTATATTCGGCAAAGGGGTTAAAATTAAAGTATCCAGGTAAACCTTGACCCTTATTTTTTCAGAAAAATTTGCGTTCCAATGTGTACGCAGGGCTGCGTGCGAGGAACTTGCGTTGAACCCGACGAGTGTCGTTGCGATTTTGGATATGTTGGAGCAAATTGTTCCATTCAGTGTCAGTGCAATGGGCATAGTAACTGTGCTGGTCCAGATAAATTAGACAATTGTTTGGAATGTCACAACAATACGATGGGACCACAATGTGAAAAGTGCAAACCCCTATTTGTGGGAAATCCAGCTGACAATGGTCAGTGTGTGCCATGTTTGGAATACTGTAACGGTCATACTCACATTTGCATCAATGATAGTATGACTGTGTCTGTGAGTGTAAATCTTTTTTTTAATTTATGATAAACATAAAGAAATTTTATGCAAAAGTTGTCTAAAATCTGTTTTTACATGTTTTTTTAGGATCCAAATTCAATTGAAAAGATGTCGATGGATTTATTGAAGAAACAATTGGTCGAAGGACCTGTAAACAAGGCTAAATGTGTTAACTGTGGAAACAATACAAAGGGAGATAAATGCGGTGAATGTGTTTCAGGATTCTTTAGAGGAACCGAAGATCTCAGAGATGTTTGCAGACCGTAAGTACTAACAGTACATATATTAGGGACCGTACTTAAATTGCATAACAGTACAAGAA
>JAAAKG020136268.1:0-35957 GCA_010014905.2 Druon quercuslanigerum
CCTTCCTCACACTACTCCCCTCCCTACCGAGTGAGTCACGCCTACCCCGAAAGGGAAACGGCTAAATGGTGTAATAAAAAGAGAATTTAAAAGAATGTTATGAAATGCATTAGAATTTCAGGTGAATTTTAAACAAAATTCTACGAAATTTCTTCCTCCTTATAAATACATTCTTTGAATCTTAAAACCTCATAGGAACTGTAAAATCTTTCCAAATCTTACGAAATTCTAGGAAATTCTTTACAACCACATAACAAATTTTTCAACTCCCGTAAAGTTATCAAAACCCTTAAAATCGTTTAAATCCTTTGAAAATTTCTCTCACGACAAATCAAACCAAAAGTTCTAAAAGAATTCATTGAATTAAGTTAATTTGAAATCGTTTAAAATATCTTAAAACCTTATGGCTCCTGTAAAATCCTTCCATATCTTCCGAAATTCTAGAAAATTCATTATCCTAAAATATTAAAAATCCTTTGAAATACCTTCAAGCTTTCTAAAACTCTTGTAAATTATTTGGAAATTTTAAAAATACTCTAAGATATTTCAAAAGAATTCAAGAAAATTAAGAAATAGGTATAGACCAGAATTCAATATTAGTTAAACCACTAGTTTTATATTTAATTGATTGAAAAAAGTGACTAACGTGATCCGTCAAGGTGAGATGAGGATTTAAAATTCCACGTCCTTTCCCGGCCAAGTTTTTTAATTTTCCCGGTCAACTAAAAATAACATTAATATTTGCCGCAAAACGCACAAATTTCATTTAATTAAGGGCTTTCATTTGCGTTCACTATAAACATATTTTAAAACCACAGAATAAAAAATTGCAAAGTAAATGGATTTTTAAATAAAATTATGAATCTGGAACTGGAATATTTGAATTTTAAAATAAAAGCATAAATTTTCAACTAATAAGATTAATTTTAAAATAAAAAAGATTAATTTTCTACAAAACAAACTACATGAATTTTTAACGAAAAAGTTAAATTTTGTACTGAAAAAAAAAAATTTTTCAACAGAAATCGGAAGTTACACTTTCAGTTCAAAAAAAATGAATTATCAAGTTAACTGATGAATTTTCAATTAAAATTATGAATCATAAAATGGAATAGTTAAATTAAAAAAAAATAATTTTGTATAAAAGCAGGCAAATTGACAACCAAAACTGAAATAATTAAGTTTTAAGTTTAAAAAATCAATGTCTAACCAAAAAAGACGAATTTTCAACTAAAAAAGATCATTAAAAAAAATTTAACAAAAGAGTTCAACTTTTAACCAAGTAATTTGATTTCTAACCTAAAACACGAAATTTTGACTAAAATTATAAAGAATAAAACTGGAATACTTAAATTTTAATCGAAAAGAAGACTTTTTTAACAAAGAGATTAACTTTAAAAGGAAAAGATTATTTTCTACAAAAAAAATCAATTTTTTAACAAAATGCGTAAATGTTCCAAGATATAGTTGAATTTCCAATTAAAAAAGACCAATATTCAGCTAAATTCTTGAAATTTCAATTATAAAAGATGGATTTTTAACAAAAAGTGTAACAGTTAAATTTTCAGCTGGAGAAATTAATTTTCAAACCAAACTTATGAATTTGCATATAAAATGATTAATTTTCAACGGGGATTTTTATACCTGACAAAAAGATAAGTTGGTAAACATGAAGAATAATTTTTTACATAAAAGAGGAGTTTTCCACAAAGTACATACATTTTCAAACAGATAGTTTAATTTTTGATTAAAAAATATCAATTTTCATCCAAATAGTTGAATTTTTATCAAAAAATGGAATAGCTGAATTTTCCGTCAAAAATATAATTCTTAATAAATAAATAAAAATGCATTTTTATCAAAGTAGTTAAATTTTGTACTGGAATAGTTGAATTTTTAGTAAAAAAAAAAAAAAAATGGTTGTCAACAAAGCAGTTACATTTTCAACAACAGACGAATCTTCAAACAAAAAAAAATGAATTTTTAACAAGAGTTTAACTTCCAACCGCAAGTAATAACAAATTTTTGTATTATAATTTAGAAGAACTGTAAAAACCACTTAAAGTACTATTCTTTCAAATTTGAAAGAGTGAATTTTTAAATTGTGACGAATTCTTACTTGGAACAGCGATTTTTTAAACTCTTTTTTTTATAAATCCGAATAATAATTCTTTACAAAATTCCGGTTAATCAAATTCCCAGTCTTTTGCGGCCAAGTCGCCACCTTGCCTTTTTCATTCAAAAAAGTAAAAAAAAACAACAACTAAAAAGTGATTTAATAAAGCGATTTAAAAGTAAATGTGCCCAGATTATTTTGGACATTTAAAGTGCTTCTCATAAGAAACTTTACAAAAGTTCCCTTACTGCTGCCATTATATTGACAATCCCCGATTTTTCCCTGGCCTATCATGTTTATCAATATATCTATATTTCGAAATATTTGCCTAGATTTTAAGATATTTTAAGAATTTTCAGCTGAAATATTAAGCATAAATTAACCAAAGGTGAATGTTCCTAAATTAAAGAAGCTACACAAAATTTGAGATATCATACCCATCATCGTCGTTTTCTTTAGAAGGAATTTCACGACGACTTCTGAAACGACTATCGTCAGAATCATTTCGCTTCCAATCATCTTTCGGACCATCTGCAGCAGCAGCAGCAGCTCTTGCTGATCGCCAAGAGGATCCAGTATCCGCTATAACAAAACAAAAAAAAACCAGTCTATAAATTATAAATGTGACCAAATTATATTCTCATTTAGTCAGAGATGTTTTTGGATCATTGCGTCTCTTTGGCACAGAAAATTCATTTTAGTTAACTCTTGGTGAATAAAATGGTAGCATTAATTCGTTACATAGTACCTACAAGGTGGCCCTTTCAATCAAAGAAAAAAATTCCCGGTCATTTTCCTGGTTTTCCAGGTTCGCAAACATTTTTCACGGTCAATGAAATTTTTAAAATCGAACTCTAGCGCCCATTATTTTTCCATTTGAAGTAATAATAACTAAGCTGCAAATTCAAACATTTCAAGTGGAACTCTTGAATTTTAAATTTTAAACTAAATTTTAAAAGTTTTTTAATTCAAAAATTTTGTATTTAATTTTTTAATAATTTACAGGTATAAAATGGAAGCTACTAAACACTTTTAAACTAAACAATTTCAAATTAAATACAGGTAAATATTTCAAATTAAAATTTTTGAGCTTTTATAAATTTAGATTCTGTTCCAAAAATATAAATCCAGGTTATCATTTTAAATACTCTAAATTCAAGTATCAATCAATGCACTCGAAAATTTCTAAATTATATCATTTTAAACATTTTTAAGCTAGAAAAAAAACGATTACATTTTTTTTAAACTAAACACTTCTTAAAATAAAAGTTAAATTATTTTCATTTTCAACATTTTATTTCAATATCTTGCAATACTTACATGCCATTTTACATTTTTTCAAATTTTAAATTATTTTTACATTTTTTCAGAACATCTAAACATCTTTTAAGGGCATGTGACACAGCGAAATACCTATATTAACGACTCACTTTTTCAGTTCATTGAATATTTTTTTGAACAAAAAATGAATGTTGAAACAAAGAGATAAATTTTTAACTAAAATGAGCGAATATTTAACTGGAATAATAATAGTTAAGTATTCAGTTGAAATAAATAACAATTTTCTGCCAACTTTTCAACAAAATTGCAAAATACTTTAATTTTCGGCAAGAAATTTATTCTTATCTGAAGGAAAAAGAAGTTTTCATTAAAATAGCTCATACTTTAACTTATAAAATGAATTTTTAATTAAAATGATGAATCTAAAAAAAAAAAATCAATTTTCAACAAAACCGTATAACTTTCAACCAAGTCATTTTATTTCCAACCTAAAAGATGCATTTTTAACTAACATAATACAATTTAAATGGATTACTTGAATTTTTAAACAAGAAGATTAACTTGCAAAAGAAAATAATAATTTTCTACCAAACTGATGAATTTCTAACTAAAATGATAAATTTTTAACTGAAATAATTAAATTTTTTACCTGAATAGTTACATTTTTAGAGATGAATTTGAAATAAAAATCATGAATCTTCAACAAAAAAAGAAAGAATTTTTAACAAAAATTGACAAAAGTGTATAATTTCAATTAATGTTAAAATTACAAATAGTAAAATTACTATTTTGTTAAACTGAATTTTAAAAAATCTTCAAAAATGTACATTTCTTTTCACTAAATTTGTAATTTTTTCAAAAATTTTAAATATATATTTTAACATGATTCGATTTGTTTTAAAAAACTATTACTAAATCCTGCAAAGTTGAATAAATTGCACAACAATGTTCAAAATGACTTTTTGGCAATGTTGGAAATATTTTAAAATTAATTTTTCAAAATAAAGTAAAAAATTCCAATATGTGGTTGAATTTATTATTAAAAATTCGTCTATGTTGGTAGAAAATCCATCTGAATAGTTTAAAATTGATAATTTTGACTGAAAATGAGTTTTTTCTCATTTAGAATTAATTTTTTTAACTGAAAATGTAATATATAATGTCTATTTCGTTGATTTTTTTTTTTGATTTTATTGAAATTAGGTTTTTAATGAAAATTTAATTATTCTATTTTTGCTTCAAAATTTATTTTACTAACTGAAAATTTAAGCATTTTATTTTTGGTCGAAAATTTATCTTTTTAGCTGAAATTTCATGTATTTGCTTAAAAATTAGATTTTTTAGTCGAAGATTTATCAATTTAGCTGAAAATTCATTTTAAACATTCCATTTTTGAGAAAAATGTACCTTTTTTGATAGAATGGTAATCTTTTTCGTTAAAAAATGTTATGTTTTGTAGAAAATGTATCTATTCTGTTTGGTTAACAAATCATTTGGTCAAAAATTCTTATTTTTGGTTGAAAATTCGTCAATGTGATTAAAAATTAATTTCTTTGGCTGATAATTCGTTTCTTTTCAGTTGAAAATTAATTTTTTCAACTGAAGCTGTTACAATTCCATTTTCTTTTTATAATTTTGGTAATCTTTGTATTTAAAAAAATTTTTAAATTGATCGTTTTGGTAGAAAATTATTCTTGTTTGAAAATTCGTCTTTTGGGTTTAAAATTTAATTATTTTGTTGGGAATTCATTTTCTTTTTTGAAAATTGATAGTTTTAACTGAGAATTTAATTCAACTATTTTTGGTTAAAAAATATCTTTTTTATGAAGAAATGCTGTTTGTGTCGTAAATTCGTTTTTTGTGGCTAAACATTTATTTTTCTAACATTTTACCTATTCTTATTTTCGTTCAAAATTAATCTTTTTTAGTTGAAAATTCATGTACTTTCTTGAAAATGAGTCTTTTTGGTAGAAAATTAATCATTTGGGTTGAAAATTTAACTAAATATTTGGTTAAAAATTCATATTATTGGTTGAAGATTTATTTTCGTTGATAATTCACTTTAAATATTACATTTTTGTTGAAAAATTTACTTTTTTGATAGAAATGTAATCTTTTTCGTTAAAAAACATTTTTTAAAGAAAATTTATTATAATTTTGGTTAAAAATTCAGTTCTTTGGTTAAAAAATACCTATTCACTTAAAAATTAATTTTTATATTCAAAAATTCATCTTTTGGGTTGAAAATTCCACTATTTGGTCAAAAATTCATATTTAGAGTGAGTGATAGTTAAAGTTAAAATTTATTTTTTAAAGTTTTTTGTTGTCCAAAATTTACTTTTCTAACTGCAAATTAACCTATTCAAGTTTTGGTTTTTAAACCTTTTTTATAATCTTTGTAACCTTTTGGTTGAAAATTTTTACATTTTATTGAAACTTTTTTTTGATAGAAAATTGATCTTTTGGATTTAAAATCGAATTATTTAGTTGAGAATTTTTTTTTATTGATTGCTTTAACTGAAAAATTAATTCTTCTATTGTTGGTTAAAGAACAATTTTCTGAATGAAAAAAACTACTATTTGTGTTGAAAATTCGTTGTTTTAACAATTATTTTTAAAATTTTTAGATATTGTAATTTTGGTTGAAAAAGTATCTTTTACATTAGAAAATTCATATACTTCGTTGAAAATGAGTATTTTTTTGGGTAAAAAATTGAGCGAACTATTTGGTTAAAAATTGATTTCTCAGGTTAAAAATTTATCTTTTTGATTTGAAAACTTAACTAAAAAGTATTTAAAATGTTTTTCGAAACAAATTTATTATTGCATTAATATTATTAACTTTCTAGGTATATGGCTGGTTTTCTTTTCTATATTAGATATTGATATTGTAGCAACCCTACATAAGGAACTGTTTAATGCGAATAATGTTTTGCATTACTTGGATTTCTTTTAACATTTAAAATAAGCACCCCTTCCAATTTAAAGCTGTACATTTTCCCACTAAATTAAAATAATCTACTTATCACTAATAAAGACAGAAACACGATTTTTTAAATCATAATTCAAAATGCTTATAAATTCTCAATAAATGCTCAAAACACATAAAGGTCGAGCATATCCTTAGTGTTGGTGAGGAAGTCATCTTTTTCGAAATTTACCATCAAAATTTAGTGTATTAATAATTTAAAAAATTTTAAAAGTAGATATTTGTCAAATATTTCTAAAACTTTTCTGAAGAAGAATAATTTACCTGATCTGGGAGGGCCATCTCTGCTGAATCTATCTCTCTCCATTCCACGATCTCCTCTATCCCCAACTCTCTCTCGTTCAATTCTCTCTCCACCTCTTTCAATTCTCTCACCAGCTCTCTCAGCTCTCTCTCCTCCACGTCGCCAAAGATCCGGTTTCTCTCTCGCACTCTCTCTATCCTTCAGTCTCTGCTCCTCCAACTTTCGCTCAATTTCCTCATTCCTCGCTCTCGTTATCTCCGCCATCTGATCCAACTTGGCCTGATGTTCCGCTTCTTTCGCCTCCCTCTCCTCACGCTTGATCCTCTCCTCCTCCTCCCGGATGGCTCTCTCCTCTTCCAAAATCCTCCTCTCCTCCTCCTGCTTAATTCTCAATATCTCCAGCCTCTTCTTCTCGGCCGCCTCCTGCCTCTGTTTCACCCAAGTAGCCTTCCTCTCCGCCTTTCTCTGAATCTTCCTCTCCAGCAATCTCTTGGCCCTCGCCTCGTTCAACCTCTTCTCAAACTCCCTCAACTTTTCCAAATAAATACTCCTCCTCTCAGCAAGAATTCTCTCCAAGAAGCTATCGTGATCTTCCTTCATTCTTGCCATACGCTCTCTCGTCGCGACAGCCTGATTGCGCTCTTCAATCGCCGCTTGAATCCTCTCCTCCTCCTGCTGCTCCCACCTCTGCTTCGCCAACTCCATCTTCTCCTCCATGACCTTCTCCAGGAGCGGAATTTCCTCAATTCTCTTCGCCCGCTCCAAGTAATCCACCTTCTTCTCCTGGGACTTGAGCTTCTGCTGGGTTTCTCGTCTCTCCTTCTGCAGTTCCTCAGCTTCGCGAGCCGCGATTTGCTCCGCATCGAGTTTCTTGATATCATCCTCGTCGAGTTTCTTGAGCACCTTCTGTCCGTGACTCGTCTGCGAGATCTGCTGCATCTTCTCCTTCAAGTGTCGGTCCTTGATTTGCTGGATCTCGGTCTGATGACGCTTTCTCTCCCGCTCCTCTCGTTCCAGATCGAGTCGCTTCTGCTCGGCGAGCATCACCTGTCGCTGGATCTCCTCCTGGCGACGCAACTCTTCCTCCTCGCGAACGGTATTGATGTGCTCGATGTACTCCTTCCTCTCCTCGATGATCTTGTGTCTGCCCAAGATTCTCTGGTGCTCCTTCAGCTTCGTCTCGTGATACAGACCTACCATCGCATTTCTCACCTTCTCGCGCTCCACCTTCTTCTTGTTGGGGTTGATCACATTGATGGAACGATGGAGCACCTTCGCCATGTTGACCAACTGACAGCGGATTTGCTCCGAAGGCATGGCTTGGAGAACGGGCCCATCCGGATGGTCCTCCCGCCGGGCCTCGGCAAGATCCACCCCGAAATGGATGCACTTCTGCTTATGATCGATTCTTATCTGCATGTCATTGTATCTCACGCAGTCGACGAGAAGACGCTCCAGATGGAAATCGGTCGTGAACTTTGCGAGTTCGAGGAGACGCTCGAGCTGAATTGTCTGATAGACCTGCGAGACCTGGTAAACGAGACGGACGAGGGTCACGTCCTGAAGAGCAGGAACGTACTGAGCCAAGGTGCTCGTCTCGTCAGCCTGAAGAGTCTGGATGACAGTGTCCACTTTGCTGCAAAGATCCAAGGGATGAAACTCGACCTCGAGCCAGGAGTGAAGATTTTGTAGTTGCGGTGACACGAGATTGAGGACGTTCAAGCGACAAATGTCTCTTAGTAAAGAAACTCGAGTTGGCGGCTGTGTAAGGCCCAGGAGAACTGCAAGTTTCTGCGCCTTTTCCTGGGGACTCTTGTCGGTTTCAATGAAGCGATCGAACTCGGGATGAGCCGAGGGTAGCGGAATTGATAAAGTCGCAAGGAGAACTCTGTTTGACAAGCGCTGTTGTTCCTCGGGCGACATGTTCTTCTTCATCTCACGTGACAATTGCAAGAGTTTTAATAAAGCCGCGGCGTGGAAGAGGTAGTTTCCAGCTTTCCAGAAAACCATCGCCAGTTTTTGATAGTAGTTGGCCATAGTTTTCGGTACTGGCATCTTCTTCGAGAGATTCATCAGGCCGTGGATGTCCTCAATGGCTTTGTAGGCTTCCTGCCAAAGTTCCATCTGGATTGCCGAGTCGAGTTGGTTCAGGCGAGTCTCGAGATTGAGTTGCTGAGTCTCGGCTTTGTGGATTGAGACGTTGGAGATGAGCGGCGGAAGCTTGCAGATGTCCTCCAAGTGCTTGCGGAGCTTTTCGCAGAGTTTGCGGAATTCGGTTTTGCGCTGGTACTCAAGACAGAATTGGAAAGCCATGCGTCCGATGTCATGGTAGAGGCTCTCGACATGGGCGTTGGTCCTCAGCAATTCCAAGCACTGGCAGTAGGATTCCCAGAGAAATTTCACCCAGGGAGTGAGGATGGTGCGATCACTTCGGTCTTGAGCATCCTCGCCACTCACCGCGGACAGTAAAATACTTTCCGGGGTGGCTAGATTGTCTAGATCGTCAATGTCGATCACTGCTTGCTGACTTTGTTTTCTGGCAGCCTCGGTTTTTTCTTCGGCCATGCGCAAGTATCCGCGGATAACGTTCTCTAAACTTCCAACGTTTACGGATTGAAACATGTTCCGGTACTGGAAAAGACCCTCTTTGGCAATGTGGGACTTTTTCAGTTCCACGCAGAGGTCGAGGTATTTGAACATGATCGGTTCGAGGACCGACTCGGACCAGCTGTATGTCCATTTTTTGTTGCGAAAGACTTCTTGTAAGGTGTCTAAAGCCCTGGCAGGTTTGCCAACTTCGATGAATTCTGGAAACAAGAAAGAGAGATACTGGAATTTGAAACTCAATATATTATGAAAGGTAGGCTAACAAGCAGGGTGCTCAGCGATTCTAGAGTGAATCTGGTTATGAAATTCCATGACTTTTCCAAGATTTTCAGGCATAATATTTAAAACATTCTAGGTCTGGTTTTTTTTTATTCTGTCAATTAAATTAAATTGTAAGCAATTTTAATGCAATGATAATGATTTATCAATAAGTTTTCTTCAATTCAAAATAATTTTCAATAATATTTTTATCAAAGTGAAAAAAAATCTGTATCATAATCATATTATTGTTTTTTCATTACTTTAAAAACAATTATAGTCGAACTATTTATGCAAAAATTAGGATTACATTTGAAAATAATAGTAATCTAAGAAAACTCTGAACTTTTTAACAAATTTAAAATAAAACTTTTAGATCGCAAGAACTAATAAAATTGTCTACATTAAAATTTAATCAGTTCACGAAGTTATTTTTGCTTCTCTCATTGAATCTTCCACTACTTTTCATTTAATTCATACACTTTATCTGATATTTACCATTTCCTTAAGTTTTCTTTTCCAATTTTCAAATATATAATTCGCTATAAAATACTAAATGATTAAGACTTTGAAATAGAACCTATTAAAAAAGTTCCAGTCATTTTATCAAAATTCCATAACTTTTCTAGGTTTCCCAGTCATTTTTAGAAATTCCATAACTTTTCCAGGTCTTCCTGGTCTTGTAGCAGCCCTGCATTCCTAGGAATAAAATTCAATGTCTTTCCAGGGTTTCTAGGCCTCTTTTTTAAAATCAATGAACCGTTTGTTATACATTTAAATGCTGAAACATTGAATTGTTTTATTGGCCAACATTTTCTAAAGAAAGCAGAATGAAGCATAAAAAAATTCTTGATTTTTTCGAACATAAGTAACTTTTACGAAATCTTTGGGAAACTTTCTAAATTTTTGTAAAATCTTTGACTTCTTTAAAATCTTTGTGAAAATTTTTGAAATGTTGAAATTTCTGTGAAATTTGTTGAAGCATTTCAAATATTTGGGAAATCTTGAAATTTATATGAAACCTTTTAAAATTTCTGTAAAATCTTTGAAATCCTTTGTGAACATTTTTTAAATCTATACGAAATCTTCAAAATTTTGGTAAAATCTCTAAAAATCGTTGTGAATTCGTTGAAATCTTTTGAAGCATTTAGAATCTTTGTGAAATCTTAAATTTCCAGTAAAATCTTTTCAAATTTTTGTCAAATGTTTGTAAAATCTTGAAACTTCTGTAAAATCTTAAAAGATTGTTGTCAAATCTTTAGGAAATCTTCAAAATATTTCTAAAATCTTGAAATTTCATTGAAACCTTTTAAAACTTTTGCAAAATCTTTGTGAAATTTTTAAAAATCTTTTAAAGTATTTAAAATATTTGGGAAATCTTAAAATTCCTGTGATATCTTTTAAAATTTTGGTAGATTGTTTGAAATCTTTGATGTATTTGTGAAATTTTGTGAAATCTTTGAAATATTTGTGAAATTTCGAAATTTCTGTGAAATTATTAAACAATTTTGTAAAATCTTTGAAAACCTTGAATTCTTTAAAATATTTGTAAATTCGTTGAAATCTTTTCAAGCATTTGAAATCTTTGTGAAATTGTATAAAATCTTTTAAATATTTGTAAAATCTTGAAATTCCTGTGAAATCATTAAACATTTTTGTAAAATCTGTGAAATGTTTGTAAAATGTTTCGAAGCATTTAAAATCTTCGAGAAATTTTGAAACTCCTGTAAAATCTTTAAAAACAATTCAAAAATATTTCAAATCTTAGTGAAATTTTTTGAAATCTGATATATTTGTGAAATTTTTAAAAAATTTTGAAATATTTGTAAAGTTTTGCTGTAAACTTTTTAAATTTATGCAAAACCTTTGAAAACCTTGAATTCTTTGTAATTTTTGTGAATTCGTTGATATATTTTGAAGCATTTAAAATATTTGTGAAATCTTTTAAATTTTTTGTAAAATCTTTGAAAGCCTTGCATTCTTTAAAATGTTTGTGAAATTTTTGAAATATTTCTGAAGTTTTTTTTAAATCTTTGTAATATTTGTGAAATTTTGCTGTCAACATTTTTAAACTTTTGTAAAACCTTTAAAAACCTTGTAACTTTGTAATCTTTGTGAATTCGTTTAAATCTTTTAAAGCATTTAAAATATTTGTGAAATCTTTTATCGTTTTGGTAAAATCTTTGAAAACTTTAAATTCTTTTAAATATTTGTGAAATCTTTCTTTAATCTTTATTTTTAAAAAGATTTGTGTTCGTTTGAAATTATTGAAGTCTTTTAAAATTTCTTTAAACCTTTTGAAATTGTTTAAAGCCTTTTATATCTTTTGAAATGGTTTAAATTCTTGAAATATTTTGAAATCCTTATAAACTCTTTGGAATACTTATGAAATCTTTCCTACATATTTTGTATTTATTTGAAACCACTGAAATATTTGAAACCTTTGTGAAATATTTTGGAAAAGACTGTGAACTTGTTTAAAATATTTGATATGTTTTGTATTTGGCTCTACTGTGCCCTTTAGGAAATTCTTGAAATCTTTAAAAATCCTTAAAAACTTTGTCAAATATTTTTGAAATCTTTTTTATTTGCTTTAAATCATTAAAATATTGGATTTTTTGTGAAATCTTTTGAAATATTCTAAAAATACCCTAGTACAGTACCCTTTTTGAAATCTTTGAAATTTTTGTATTATTTTGACATCTCTATGAGATTTTGATGAAATTCTTAAAATATTTGGAAAGTTTTAAAATCTTTAGGAAATGTTCATAAAATCTTTGAAATCTTTTTGGTAATCATTGAAACCTTGTGTACTGTAACGTTTTTGAAATTCTTGTATTCTTATGACATCTCTATGAAATCTTTGAAATATTTTGAAATATGCTAAACAAAATTTAAATCTTTGCAAACCTTTGAACTGTTTTGAAATCTTAAAAACCGTGTTTACTATATCCTTTTAAAACTCTTTAAAATCCTTGAAATCTTTGGAAAGTTTTAAAATCTTTGAAACCATTGTACAGTATTTAAAATCTTTGTGAAATTTTTTGAATCTCTTGTATTGCACCCTTTTTTAAAACTTTGAATTTGACATCTTTATAATATTTGTATGAAATCTTTGTGAAATATTTTTAAATTTTGTTGAAATCCTTGAAATCTTATTAATATTTGTGAAATCTTTCTTTAAGCTTTTTTTTGTGAAGACTTTTGTGTCAGCTTGAAATTATTCAAATCTTTTTGAACTCACAAATTTTTCGAAACCTTTTGAAATCCTTCTACTTCTTGAAATCTTACGTAATCCTCATGAATTCTTCGTGAAATCTTTTGTATTCAATTAAAATCATTAAAATATGTAAAATCTGTTTGAAAACGTTTAAAATCTTTTAAATGTTTTGAAATCTTTGACATCCGGTGTACACTTTCTAAAATATTTAAAATCCTTGATATATTTTGACAGTTTTCAACTCTTCGTGAAATATCCAAAATCTTTGAAATCTTGTCTATACGTTTTTTTCAAACCCTTAAATCCTTTACAGTCTTTAAAATCCGTGATTTTTTTTTTGAAATGTTCAAATTCCCTTTAAATATTATAAAAGCTTTGAAATATTTTGAAATCTTTAGAATAATTTTATAACTGTTTAAACTGTTTTAATATCGAAACAAAAAATCAAATTCAAAGTTCTCGTGGGAAATTCAAGAAGGAGACTTCCAGGTTTTTAAGGTTTATAAAAATCCAAGGAGAATTCCAGGTTTTGAAGGTTCTCAAGGTAGCTGGACATCATGGCTTGGCATGCTTGGATTTTTTGTCATGGTAACAAATAAAAGTCTAAAGCCAGCAGTAAAGAAGCAATATTTCAAAGTTTTACTTTGATTCCAAAGAAGTTCCAGTGAAGAACTATTATTTATCGTTTTAAAATCAAACCTTTTCTTCGTTACCTTTTTATTTTAGAAACATATACGAGAAATATATACTAAGGAACATAATTAACACTTATTTCTATCTGTATTATTTACTTATATTGCTCAAAAGTTTCATTTTTCGCACGGTGCGCTAGTCTAGAAGCCTTCAACTTCGTTTCGATTTACAATTACTCAAAAAATTAAAGTGCATTAAATTCTGTAAGCAAAAGTTCTTTCTGCTAAAATGCTTGGTATTATTGTAGGAATGATATTTAATTACAAAAACAATGCAAAAATTAACAATAACTATTTTACCAATTATTGTTAAACAACACATTAGATAAATACATTCAAAATATAAATACCCTTTCCGAAAAAAATTCTTTTTTCTCTCTCTAATACTATTTCAACTATTAGTCTATATCCTGCTGGTCATAAAAATATTACAAAAGTTAACAATAAACATAGTTTTAAACAACTCTGGTGAAAGAATATTTAAATACCTGGATAAAAAATTAAAGTTTTTAGCAGTTTTAAATAAAAGAGTCTTAACCTATTTGGATTTAAAACCCGATTTTTTCGGAGTGACACTACCAACATTTTTAATTTGATTATCTTAATAGTTCATATTCATAATGGTATATTATTTTTATGAATATCTGTAGAAATTAAGGCAAATGAAGTTAAAATAGGGAAAATCCTCAAATTGTTTATAAATATGTTTTTTTTTTTAACTTTTTATTTGTTTTTGAGATTAACGTCATCCTTATATAAATCCGAAGAAATTTTCACAAAAATGATTTTGTTTAAAGTTGATAATACAATTTTTTAATTTGTTTATGAAAATTTAATGGATCCGAAAGAAATGTTGCATTCGTTGTTGTGACAAAAAACAGATCTCTCAAAAAAATAGTTTCGCGGTGACTTTAATAATCAAAATAATTTTACTGATGCCAATTTAAATACAAATTTTTTTAAATAAAACAATCGCAGAGATAGATTCTTACTATTGTAGATTCTTACTAAAATTTAAAAAATTGCACAATTTTAACAATTAAGGTTTATTTTTTCGGGATCCATGTAGTAAATTTGAAGCAAAAACTTAAAATATCTGTTTTCTTTCAGGAAAATATATTCACAAAAAAGAAAGAGATAGTTTAAAAAAACGTTCTTCAATGTTTCTTTGTCACTTGTTTATAACTAAAAACCAAAGAAAATTTAACAGAAAAAACTGCTAATTCCTGGCAATTATGTAACAGAAGATAAATATAAACAACTTTATTTCTTAACTTGCATTAATTATTATCTCCTAAGTGAAAAGTGGACAAAAATTTCAAAATTTGCAGAAACAAACGCAACTATCTAACATTATTCAAGAGAAAATTAGAATACAATAAAACCATTGTTAATAAAAAACTACAATAAAATGAAAATTAAACTTGAATTCATTATTACCTCACTTTAAATGAAAAGTGGATTAAAAGTGGAAAATGTTAGAAAATACTTCTGGCATTATTTTAAGAGAATATTGTTATAAAAAATAATAAATAACTTAAAAATTTTGTTCACAAAATGTATGCAAACATATAGTTATCGGTAGAAATATCAGTAAAAATGAAGTTTCTTTGGGAACCTATAAACCATACTTATGAGGATGAAAATAAAAAAGCAATTTTAGATTCGTATTCTATAGAATACGAATCTAAAATTGCTTTTTATTTATTTTTATTTATTTATATATAAATGCTTGTAAAGAGAAACATTGAGTTTCAATATGATTAATCGAATATTCACAATTCTAAATAAAATTTACGAAAATTTATTTTCATATTGGAAATACTTCATTGGCTTTAGGGAAACTCAAATATCTTTTTTTTCAATAATAAGATACGCATTTATTTCCTTGAGGATTTAAAAAATGTGGGGGCAATATGCATAATAATTAAATGAAAAATTTGGACCTCCCTAGTGGCCACCCGGAACATTAATAATGAACCTTTTTTTTAACAGTCATATGGAAATGACCTAACCTATAAGCATCATCTCATTCCTTTTCCATCTACATTTACAGATATTTTCTTTACAAATTCAATAGAATTGATTAAACCCAGTTTTTTTGGGTCAAAAATCTTATTAAATATTTAAAAAATTAAACTTTTTATGAAAACGATGTAAACATTGTGAGAGACGTCACAAAAAGCTCATCACATGGTTGCGATTGCAACGCCTCTACCCGTGGCCGCAGTGAAGTTTGGAGAACAAGGTTGTTTTACTTTGTACTCACCATTCGCCCTTTTAAGGGCGTTTTCGGGTCTCTGCCCATACCTAGCCATAGCGAAAAAACAGTGAAATCACTTGTTTAGCATTAACACCACTGGGAAGCCCGAATACTGCACTACAAAAATCAGAATTTCTCAAATAATTTCTCTTTCACTGAACGTCACCGTCGGCGAGAACCCGCGTGGACCGGATGTGGAATGTGGATTGCTGGGATTTCTGATGAGAGGTTGCACTAAAAATGGCTACCTTCTTGACTTTCGTAGTCGCTAGTCAAATCAATATTTTTCCATTTAAAAAACCCGCGAATTTTACCTCTATCGCAATTTTAGTTAGTGCATTTTTTATTTTTAAACTGTTAACAAATAAACAAATAATGGTTTTTTCCTTCTTGAACCTTAGGTTTACGATTTCTTCACATGTTGTAGGTTTATCTTTAAAATTAATTTTTAGTGTGAATAGATTTTAGAAAAATTATGTGTATTTTTAATTTTATTATATAAAGTTGATGTAAATGAAATACTTTTTTCGGGCAAATGTCCTAAAATTGGGATTTAATGGGAGTGTAAAGTTTGACGGAGTTACATTTCCGCTCTTAGGTAACTCTATAGTTCAAGGCGTAAAACCTTGCAACAGCTATGCTGAAATGTTAGGGATCTACTTTATAAAAAAATTCAAAAATTTTGGCGGGAAATTCGAATTTAAATCTTACAATGCAAAAAGGAGATTTTCAAACACGAATTCGAAGGTAATATCTTTGAGCATGAATAGTAAACTACTATGAACATTATAATACTTTGTAGGGAAGATGATTGTAAGCCCGATCCTAAAACAAAATTGTAAAAGAGCAAAACGAGTGAAACAGACCCTTTTTACGTTTCGAGGTAATTATGGAAACTGATAACGAGCGACAGTAAAATATTAACCATACCTGCTGTTATTTTAAATCTACCTTCGACAACATTGTTCGTTTCCTCTTTAATAAGGTTTTTTCAACTTTGCAGTCATCGTTTCATGTTTTTTTCGTTTATTTTTATATGATTAGGGAGACTTTGCATAACGTTTCGTAGGATACGGTAAACGCTAAGTGATACGCTAACGAGCGTCTTTGAAAAACTTTAATTTTCTTAATTTAAGTTTGAATTTCGCGGGCAATTAGGATAAGTTCGCTAGTGCCTCGTAGCGGTGTATCCTCACATTAAAAGCGACTATTTTTCAAAATGGCGCCCCTAGTCCAATTGGTTTCTTGCGGATTATTAGGTTTGTTTAAATCTTTAAATTATTTAATAATTTATTGAAAGTGTTTCCTGTATCAGTATTTTGTGCACTAGGAGATTAAATAAATATAGTAAGTTAGTTTTCAATCAAGTCAAGTTTCCGGTTTAAAGATAACAACAAAAAGTAGGCTATTGTTTTGGTTTTGTTTTTAATGTATTTTTATTTTGAATTTAAAAAAACAGGTGTTTTTAATTTGGTTTAAAAGGTACTAATTGTGTTTTTAAAATAGGCGTTTGCTATATTTCCATGGAAAATATTTGCTAACGCCTTGTGAACCTTTGAATAGATCATAACCTACAATAAGTGACAGAAATGTCAGAAATATTATATATTTCGAAATTAACTTTCTGTGTGATATAAAATAATATTATCAGGATTGATTTAGGTGCTTCAATAATTAGAGAAATCTAAAATCTAATTTTGGAAACTTTTTCAATTGTTAAATTCTTTTTTAAACTTTTTTTAAGACTTTTTTTTAGACTTTTTTAAATCAGAATATTTAAGTGTATTTTAAAAAATTCTGAGAATTTTTAATATATTTCAATGATTTAAAGGTATTCCGCAAAGGATCCTAAAAATTTTAATGATTTTTTTTTAACATCCAAGGAATTTTTAAAAACTTTAAAATGTTTCCAACTTTAAAAAAACAAGTCAGGATATGATGGAATGTATAGGATATTTTTTTATTTCTTGGTTCCAAATTTGGCCTTTTCGTTTTAAAATTTATCTATCTTCGCAAAATAAGCTCAATTGTTTTTCGTTAAAAATACAACGATTTTTGTAGAGGGTTCAGCTATTTTGTTGGAAATTCATATTTCTGTTTAAAAATGTAACTGTTTGGTTGAAAGTTGAACTACTTTGTGAAAAATTCAGTTGTTTAATTGAAGATTCATAATTTTAGTTAAAAATTCATCACTGTGGATGGAAATTCAACTATTTTATTTCAAATTAGTTTTTTTTGGGTAAAAATTCAAATATTTTGGTAGAAAATATACTATTTAATTGGCAATTAACTTTTTGGTTAAAAAATAATATTTAATAATATTAATATTTTGTTAACAGTTTAATTTTATAGAAAGTTCAACTATTTGGTTAATGAGTAACCTTTATGTAGAAAATTCATCCTTTGGATAAAAAATTGAACTTTTTTATAGAAAAATCGTCTTTTTGGTTTAAAAATTCAATAATTTTTGGTTGAAAATTGAATTACATGGTTGAAAGTTGACCTACTTCGTTAAAAAGACAGTTTGACTTTGAGTTAAACGAAGTACTATTTTATGAATTATCATTTCAGTTATTTTGATTTTTAAATGATAAAATCATGGAAGTGAAGAAAGTAACTCTTTAGGTAACTTGAAGTTACTTTATCTAGAACTGTAACTAGTTATTTAAAAAAAGTAACTTTCCGAACACTGAATTAAACATAGAAAAAAATATTAATTCTTCTATCTTTGCATTTGCTTATAAAAGAAAAAGACTGCAATGGGGATAATTTATGGACATGGGCTTACCCGGCAGTCACTGAATCACAAAAGAGTCTCGTCACAAGAAAATGCAATTCACAATCGGAAAAAAGCAACGGCCACTCATTCATATTTTCCAGGCATCAAAATGAATGGTTTTATATTTATTCCAGTGATATATTCGAATCTAATGTATTGCCTAAGGTTTGTGATAATTAGAGATCGTCCATAAACTACGTTACCAATTTGGGGAATTCCTGATGATACATTTTAAATTATTTTTGTTAAAAATTATAGTATTTAGTTAAAAATTTTCTTATTTTGTTGAAAAAGCTTTTAAAGTTAAAAATTCATCTCTTTTGTTGGAAATTTGTTTGTTTTTTTGATTGAGAATTACTTTTTAACCAACAATTTGACCATTCAGTTTTTTGTTGAAAATTTATACTTTTTATTAAAAATTGACCTTTTTCAGTTAAACATTCATGTACAATGTTAAAAACCATCTTTTTTGGTTAAAACTTTATCTTCTTAGTTGAAAATCCATCCTTTTGGATTAAAAATGCAAAATATTTGGGTCGAAATTAAGCTGATTTCTATGATGTGTAAACAATGTGGTAGAAAATTAAACTATTCGGTTGAAAATCAACTATGTTGTTAAAAATTAAACTATTTTTTGTGAAAATTTAACTTTTTGGTTGAAAGTTAACTGTTTTATTCAAAAATTACATTTTTGGATTGAAAAGGAATGTATTTTGTTTGAAATGTTGTGTTTTTTGGAAGAAAATTAATATTTTTGTTAAAAAGTTCATCATTTTGGTTGGAAATTTAACTACAATTTGGTTCAAAATTCATTTATTGTTGTTGAAAATGTAGCTAATTCCTTCAAGTTTAATTTAGATTGTTAAAAGTAAACATCTTTTAAGATTCGCCTTTTTGGCTGAAAATTTATATTATCCATTTAAAAAAAATTAATCTTCCGGCTTCAAAATTCAACTTTTGGTATTGAACTATTTTATTGGAATTTTTTTAAATGCAAGAGTAATCATTTTAGTTGAAAATTCATCTCTTATGTTGAAAATGCAAGTATTTTGTTGAAAATTGTTTTTTGTCGTTGTTTATCATTAATGTTTTTAACTAACAGTGTAACTTCTTAATTTTTGGTTGAATGTCAATATTTGTATTGCAAAATTGACCCTTTCTAGTTACAAATTCATGCAATTTATTACAATTTCGTCTTCTTTTGTGGTCAAGGAATCTTCTTGGATGAAAATAATTTTTTGGTTAAGAACTCAAATGTTTGGGTATAAATTAAACTGGTTTGATTAAGGATTCTAGAGTTTGATACAAAATTAATTTTGTTGTATAAAATTCCTATATTTTTGGTTTAAATCAGTTGAAAATCAGTTGAACTATTTCGTTGAAGGTGCCCTTTTTTTAGAATTATTTTGTTAAAACAAAAAATTTTAATATTCCACTTTCGGTAAAAATTTTATATTTTTAATTGAAAGTTGATTTTTTCTAGTTTAAAATTAGTCTTTTTAGTATAAAATTGAACCATTTGGTTGAAAATTCATGTATTTTTTAGAACTATTAATTAATGTGTCTTTTAAATTAATTTTTTTATGGTGCATCCTTTCTGTTGAAAATTGAACTATTTCGTTAAAGATTCCCTTTTTTTAGAATTATTTTTTTTTATACTAAAAATGTAAATATTCCACTTTCGGTAAAAATTTTATATTTTTAATTGAAAGTTGATTTTTTCCAGTCAAAATTTATATTGTTTGTTTAAAATTTGCCTTTTTAGTAGAAAATTTAACTATTTGGTTGAAAATTCATATATTTTTTAGAAAATTCATCTTTTCTTTAAATTAATTTTTTTATGATGCATCCTTTCTGTTGAAAATTGAACCACATCGTTGAACATTCCTGTTTTTGTTAAAAATTAATTTTTGTAACTAAAAATTTGACTATTACATGTTTGGTTAAAATTTTATATTTTCAATTGAAAATTGATGTCTTTTTACGTAGGTAAGAAATTAACTATCTGACTGAAAATTGGTCCTTTTGGGTAAAAAATTAGTATTTTTTGTTAGAAAATTAATCTTCTTTGTTGAAAATGTAATGTATATTTCAACCTGAAATATTAGTGATTTAATATGTTTTTTTTATTGTATTCAATATGTTAGCGAAATTTATTTTGTTCGAAAGAATTTTTTCCTACATTATTGTCCTTTTTTCGTGAAAAATAATCCTCTGTCCTATGTTTTGATTGAGTTTTAATACAATTATATTTAGATAGAATTTGATATAATAGCCAAAAATTGGCAATGTCGTTTATGGACCACTCCTTTAAAAATTTTGTTGAAACATTTAAACTAGGATTTCCATTTCCCATATTTATTTTCGTCTTCAGGTAAAGCAAGTTGCTACCGTTATCTTCAGCAAAGAGTTTCATCCGCAAAAGTATGAAGTGCTCTCTAGAGTTCTTAGCAAAAGTTATTGCAAAACAGGAAGTCCCGTTGAACTGTTCAAAATTTACTTGGCTGTTTATACGCAAGGTTCCTGCACTTTGGCAGAAAATGGAAGTTTTTTTTCGAATGATTTCAATAGTCACTTTTCTGGATCAAACACCAATGTCAAAGAATTGATCAAGACCTTTGAACTGGAAACAATCCTTATTTACACAGCACTTTTACTAAAGAAGAGAATCGTCGTTTATCATCATAGTGTCGAACAGTTATTGAAATGGATCCAAAGTTTTCCAGCTTTAATGACTCATCATCACGTTTCGACTTACCTTCGTCCCTGGGTTGATTTAGTACAAGAGGAGCTTATGGAATTGAAAGTTCGTATTTGAAAAAATTAATATAAGAAGCGAGAGGTATTTTTTCATGTTTAATCCGTCTAAAACTGCTATTACGGGTTTTTTTTTATAGAGCCATCAGTATTATGTGATGGGATGCAGAGATAGTTCGATTTCATCCAGAATCGAATTGTACGATTTGCTTGTAAATCTTCCGGCAAGGGAAATTACTGTCGCTAATCATGCCAAAGGTAAATATGCCCCTTAAATAATTAAATTGGCAAGGGGCCGTACTTAATTAAGTAGTAGCTCAAGGGGGTAAAGTTATAAATTTTATTATTTGTTTGAAATATTAACAATTTTCTTAAAAAGACATCCGTTTTTGTTGTAAATTCAACTGTTTTGTTAAAAATTCATCTTTTCGGGATCGAAATTCAACTTTCAAATAAAGTTTTTCAGAACAAATTAAACCTTTCTTGGATAAAAATGCAAATGTTTGGTTAAAATTTAAACTACATATTTTGTTTAAAAACTCATACTTTTTGCTGGAAATTCTGCTGTATTGTTGAGAATTGAACTATTTCGTAGAAATTTTAATTTTCGTTTAAATTTAAGATTTCGGTGTTGAAAAGTGCACTGAAATCTTTTATGGATTAAAATTTAACTATTTTTTAAAAATTCAAAATGCATCTGTTTTAAAAGAAATTTCATCTTTCTTCGATAAAAATGCATCTGTTTGGTTGAAAGTTAAACAATTTGGTTCAAAAGCCATACTTTTTAGTTGAAAATTCTAATGTTTTGTTGGCGACTTAACTATTTCGTATAAAATTTAGTTTTTATTTAAAATTTATATTTCGTTGTTTCAAAAATTAAGTGGAATCTTTTCTGGAAAAAAGTTCAACTTTGAAAAAAAAAAACAATTTTGTTAAAAACTCAAACTTTATGGTTGAAAATTCTGCTGTATTGTTGAGAATGGAACTATGATGTAGAAAATTTTAATTTTTGTTTAAATTTAAGATTTCGGTGTTGAAAAGTGTACTGAAATCTTTTCTGAATGAAAATTTAACTATTTTTAAATTAAAAATTCATCTGTTTTAAAAGAAATTTCATCTTTCTTGGATAAAAATGCAACTGTTTGGATGAGAATTCAACAATTTTATTAAAAAGTCATCCTTTTTCGTTTGCAAATTCAACTGTTTTTTTAAAAATTCGTCTTTTCGGGTTAAAGATTCAACTCTTCCGTAGATCATTAACCTTTTGTTTAAAATTTATATTTTGTTGCTGATAAATCAACTGAAATCTTTCTTGGATGAAAACTTTTTTCTGAAAAGTTCTCTTTAGAATTTAAAATTCCATTTTTATTAAAAAACATCCTTTTTGGTTAAATAATTGTCTTTTGGGATTAAAAATTCATTTTTTTTTTGCAGAAACTTATTTCTTGTTTAAAAAGTCATATTTTGTTCGTGAAAAGTCAAGTAAAATCTTTTTAAGCAAAAAATTCAACAATTTTTTTGAAAATTCATCTTTTTCATTTAAAAATTTATCAGCTTCAGCAGAAATTTCCTTTTTTTCAGAGAAAATGCAACTTTTTGGTCAAAAGTTATTCTTCTTTACTTGAGTATTCAACTGTTTTGTTTGAATGATTTGGTTGAATCATTTTGTTAAGAAATCATTCTTTTTTTCTTGATTTATAGTTTTATTTAAAAATTTATGTCTTTGGTTAAACTACATTGTTAAAAACTTATTTTTTTGATTGAAAGCTTATGTCTTTCTCTAAAAATTTAACTGTTTAGTGTAAAAGCCTTTTTTTCTGGTTTGAATGTCAATTTTAGTACATAAAATGCGTCTTTTGGCTTGAAGGTTCAACAATTTAGATACATTTTTATTTCATTCTTGAGTGAAAATTCTTTATGTGTTGAAACCTCGTCTTTAGTTTTAAAATTCTTTTTTTTTAGGACGAATTTTAACTTTTTTGATTGAAATATAAACTGTGACACGTTTTGTTGGAAATGTATCTTTTTAGGTTAAAAATTCAACAATTATTTTAAAAATTTAATTATTTTGTTGAAAATTCAAGAATTTTGTTGAAAAGTCATCGTTTATCGTCGAAAAGACATTTTTTTGTTTAAAATAAATTAATCAGTTTGAAAATTTTAAATTTGTATCTGAAATACTGTTTTATTCTGTTTATAAGAGATTCTATGTTAAAAGTATCACAAGATTCAAATCCTGGTATGTGAATGAATACTTTCAAATAAAATGAATGTAACTACGATACTGAATAAACTATGAAACACTTTAAATCTTTAAGATTTTAAGTCGAAATATATATTGACTGTTCAACAAACATGAATAGTTTTCCAACCAAAAAGACGAATTTTCAATGAAATACATGACTTTCTACCAAAAAGATTAATTGCCAACTTATAAAGAAGAAATTTCTAACCAAGCATGGAATATTTCAATTTTTAGATAAAAAAATTAACCAAAAAGAACCGATTTTTTAATGTAAAAGTTCAATTTTAAACCAAAGAGGTAAATATTAAAAAGTATGAATGCTTAACAAACTAACACCAAAAAACGAATTTTTAAGAAACGGCATCAATTTTAAACAAAGTTGTTGAATTTTCAAGACAAAAGGACAAATAATCTACAAAACGGTTGATTTTTCGTCCAAAAATATGATTTTTTAATAAAATAGGTCATTTTCCGACAGAAAGTTAAATTTTTATAAAAATAGTTTAATTTTTAACCAAAATTCTAAGTGAAAAAACAAAAATATGACATTTTTACAAAAAAATTGACTTTTCAATCGAAAAGTTTAATTTTCTACCAAATTTTTTAATTGCCAACCAAACTAGATTTATTTGAAACCAAAGTGTTGCAATATTAACCTAATAGGATGAATATGCAACTAGAAAATATAATTTTTAATAAAAAGGATCAATTTGTAACCAAACATGGATTATTTCAGTTTTTAGTTTAAAAAAATTACTGAATTTTCAGCGTAAAAATCAATTTTAAACCAAAGAGCTGAATCTTAAAAAAAATTGAATTTTTAACAACCTAATTCTACTCGAAATTAAGTATTTGAAGTTGTGAATAAAAAAGATGAATTTTTAATAAAATATTTCAATTTTCAAAGTTTAAACAAAATTGTTCAGTTTTATAGCCAAAAGGATAAATTATCCACAAAACGGTTAATCTTTCAAACCCAAAAATATGATTTTTTAATTTAAAAAAGTAATTTTTTAACCGAATAGTTCAATATTCTACCAAAATTTTTAATCGTTAATCAAAACAGAATAATTTAAAACTAAACTGTTGCATTTTTAATCAAAAAGGATGAACATTAAAATACAAAGAATTTTTTTACGAAAAAATATGAATTTTGAATAGATTACATGAATTTTAAACTGGAAAATATAATTTCAAAACAAAAATGGACGATACATTGTTCGTTAAAAAAATTAATTCTCAATCAAAAAAGAGCCAACAACTTACATCAACAATTTCTACAAAATTTGACAGAAAATAATTATATTTTCAACAAAAGAATTGAATTATCAACCAAAATAGAACTTAGAAAATATGAATTTTTAAAAAACTAGTTCAAATTTCAACCAATTAGTTGATTTTTCAACTAAAAAAAAGAGTTTAATCCAAATAGTTTCATTTATAACCAAATAGATAAATTTTCCAGAAAGATGATTAAAGTTTAATAAAAAAACACAAAGTTTTAAAAACTGTATTAATTTTCAACAAAATGGTTAAATTTGAATGGCAAATAAACGAATAGTGTACAAAACGGTTACATTTTTAACCCAAAAATATAATTTTTGAAAAAAGAAGTTAATTTTCATAAAAATAGTTTAATTTTTTTTACAAAATGGTTAAGTTTTTAACAACAAAATTAATTTTCAACCAAATAATTGATTTTCCTACCAAATCTTTGAATCATTCACCAAACCAGATTAATTTAGACCCAGAAATTAGTCATTTTAATCAAAAAGGATGATTTTTTATTAAAGAAGGTTTAATTTCAACTAAAGAAGACGATTTTTAAAACAAAGGACATGAATTTGTAACTAGAAAAGATCAATTTTTAATAAAAAATATTCACTTTCAACCAAGAATGTTACCTAAAAACATCATTCATTAACAACAACAAAAATGAATTTGCAAGAAAGTACTTGCATTTTCCCAATAAGAAATGAATTTTTCACTAAAATGATTAATGTTGAAAAAATGAATTAAAAAAAATATTTCATCCTAAAAGATGATTTTTTAACCCAGGAGATGAATTTTCTAAAAAAGGATTATTTAAATTTTTAGTCAAGGAGGTGAATCTGAAAAAATGAACTTTCAACAAACTAGTTCCACTTGCAAGCAATTAGTTTCAACTGAAAAAAATCAATTTTTAATCAAATAGTTAAATTTTCAATAAAGATGATTAATTTTGCAGCAAGGAGATTAATGTTCTACCAAAAACACACAACTTTTCAAAACGAAAATAAGATGTTTTAACAAAACAGTTAATTATCTACACAGAAGTTAAACTCTCATAAAAATAGTTTAATTTTCTACCTTTTTGCTGCAACCTCTTACAAATTCGTTTCATTTCGACCCATATTGTTGCATTTTTAATCATGAAGGATTATGTTTCAACCAGGAACATTAATTTTTACTAAAAAGACGAATTTTTTACAAAATGCATAAATGTTCAACTAGAAAAGAGCAATTTTCAATATAACAAATTTAAATTTCCAACAAAAAATAGAATAATTATATTGTTAGTTAAAAAAATAATTTTCAACCAAAAACCAAAAGATTTTGCAAACAAAATAGTTACATTTTCAACAATAAGATTAAATTTCTAAGAAAAGAGATGAATTTTCAGATAACAAAGACGAATTTTCAACACGAATTGAAATTTAAATATATAGAGTTTTTCAGTCAAAGAAGAAAAAAATTTATCCTAAATATTGAATTTTTAATCCAAAAAGACGCGCTTTCTACAGAACAGTTAAAGTTTCAAATAAATATTTGAATTTTCTACGGAAAAGATAAATTTTCAACAAAATGTATAACTTTCGAATAATTCGAATTTTTCGAACATAAAATTTAATCTTTTATTGACAATTAATCTCGTGTTAAATGATCTTTAGAATAAACGTCATAAATTGGAATAAATGTTTGAATTCAGCAGCAAATACGAATATGTTACTTTTAGTTGACTCGAAAATTTGAAAATGTAACGTTTTGTGTAGACTATATTTTCTTTCGGAAAAATATTGGACATAACAGTTTTGTATAGAATGTTTAGAGAATATTTTTATAACAAAATAATGACTATTTAATTATTTTAGAAAATATTTTGTATACTAGAAATATAAATATTCTCTCTTATTATATTTCAGAAAGCTTGACAATGACGAAAACCCATAAAGAAATAGCACTTTTTTTAGTGCAGCTTTCTGAAAATCAGTCATACTCTGAAGCACAAATAATAAGTGAAATTGCAGACAAAACTAGGGATCTCTTGAGTCAACTTACTACTATTGCGAAGATTGATGCTTCCGAAAAAAGAAAACTGATAAGTGCTCGAACCATCAAGGAGAAAAATTTAGCGCCTGCTGTAGAAAATTTTCTCGTTAATTTGGCTATTGCTGAAAATTTTGTTATTGCACAATAGGATTTTTCCACGTTTGATAACGACTGGAACTACTATTATTCTGCAAATTTTTTATATTTATCTTTCATAGGTAAAATATGTTTAAAACACTAAATATTGATCAAATTTAAACTCGTGGCCATTTAAAAACACACTTTGTGGACTAAATTGGTGAGAAAAGTGTGAAGACATTTCTCAAACACATTTACAATTTGTATTATAAAGCATTTTGAATTCAGTTACAGATGTAATAAGTTTTTCGAATTTTCCGTATTTATTTATTCCAGTCGATGTACATTTTTTAAATATGTAAATAATATATGTATATTTTTTCTAAAAACTGTGTATATCAGCATTTTTGTATAGAAAAGATTATACAGATGTTTTTATGAAATAAGAATAGTTTGAATTGCATAATTTTGAAAGTTTTCAATTAAAAAGAATTTAATTTTTAACGGTTTTAAAATAAATTAACTTTGAACGTTCATAATATTTAAGATTTTCAATTTTGAACCGTGAAAATGAGTTTTTTCGGACAGAAATGACAGTTTTAAGTAAAAAAAACTATTAATAATATATTTATCACCTTTGAAAGTTTCATAATGTCAATTTAAAATTATAGTTTTGAATGCGCAATTCTAAAACAGTTTAATTTTTGACGTCTTAAAACAGGTTTTTTACTTTAAAATCTTAAAGGTGAACATTTTGGGATTGAATTTTCATATCCACATATCAAATTAAAATACTTGATAGTTTTTATAGTAATTAAGTTCATTTAATACTTACCGATATTTTTTTTGCAACAGCAACAACTGGATATACAAATAAAAAACTTCTAAAAAGGTTGCAAAATTGAATTTTGTTTAGATTTCCTGAAATTTGGGACCATCAAAACGTTCCTTATTCTCATTTAATTAATTGAGCTAAAATAAAAAGAAAATAATTTCTCAATTTCTAGCCTGATAATGAGAAAATCTTAGAAGCGAGCATTGAAAATAATTGTATTATTTATTATTATTAAATGTTCCAAATATTTTATACATTAGAATCACGAAAAAAAACACAATTTCGATTAGATATTGCAATTTTCCATGTAATATTTAAAAATTTTCCTATGTTTAGTTGAAGATTTAAAAAAAATGAATAATTTAAAATTGAAAAATTTATTTATTTTTTTATTTTTATTATTTTTAAATCAAAATAGATCAAAGTTAAACTATCTCGACATGACAAATCAGTCATCGAATAATTTTTTATAATTTTTTTGCTTTTATGAGTTTAAATTTTGAACCTAATACTGAAATAGCTGAAGTTTTAAAATTATAATTATCGATTCAAAAATTAGTCATTTTAAACCGGTTCAAATTTACTGAAAATAATTGTGGCTTTAAAGGGTTTAAGCAGGCTTGTGTATAAATAAATTTGATCACCTATCGCAATTTTTGGTGACTAAAATTTTGTTCAATTTGAAATAAATTTCAGATTTTTATCAATTTTAACGTTCCGAAGTAAAAATTTGTTCTTTTTTAACGTTTCCTACATAAAATTGGTCTCTATTTTAAATGTTTTTTAGAATGATTTCATTTTAAAGGTTTATAATTAGAAAATTTTCCATTTTGAACGATAAAAATGACCAAAACTTAATTTTTTTATTAAAAAATAATTAATCAATATTAATGTTAAATTATAATTTGTTAATGTAATGGCAATGACTAGAATTTAAGAAAATTTGAAATACTCAATTCAGTTTTCAACTTCAAATAATCAATTTTAATTCGAATTGAAAATTATTTATATTAAAAAGTTTTTAATTTAAACCATTCAATTTACTTAGATTTTAAGAAAATATTAAACTTATTCAAAAATAAATTTGTTTTCTTATTTTACATTTGACGTCTATTCTAACGTAGATTAGTGCCTTTTTGTAATAATTAATAATAAATAGTAACTGTTTTTACACATTAAAAATAATTCGAATTTTCGAAATTTGAATCTGAAGTTTTTCCCTTTTGAGATTCTACAGTTTTAAACAAACATAGTTTAATTTCGAAATATAGTTTAATTGAAATGAAACTGTACAATTTTCAAAATTTTAGTCTGAAATTTTTCAATTTGGATTGCTTCTGTTTAAAAATTCGTCAATTTTAAAAACTTTCAATGTAAAATTATTAATTTCAATTCAAACAGAAACGTGAAGGCGTTTTAGGCAGACCTACTGTTCAATATTTGTTTTTTATTAATATCTCTCATCTAAATTTGAGACAAATAACGTAATAAACATTTTCATTTTTGTTTTTCTATTTACCCGATTCAACAGATCTAAATTTTCCCGCGTTACCGCGCGCATGCCCAGTTCTGTTTCCAATACGTTAATCAATAAACTTACATTGTTGGTATTTTTTAATTTATGTAATTTTTGAAAACAAATTATAAACATTAAATATTGACTGATTTAAAACAGCATAGTATATTCGTCGTTTAATTTTTATTAAATATATGATACAATGAAAATAATTTGAATACAACCAACTTGAGAATTTAAATTGTCAATTTGCTTGATCATCACGACCGTTACGTCAGTTCCTTTTCCAACTTGGTTTACAATCCGAATTCCGCGTCGGATTACTGGTCGCCTGTGTATAAAATTACACATTTTAATCAGTTTTGCGTAAAATTTGTGTTAAGTTTTCGTGTCAGTGTTAAGTAAAATTTATTTTCTCCTTCATGTTGGCCAATTCATTATCTGTTATATCGTATTGACAGTGTCTCGAGTCCGAAGAATTTTCAACAACCGGTTTCATATTTTCGGAGCAATATAATTTTGTGTGAATTTAGGCGAAAAATGCGAAAAAATGTGTGACGTAAAAGCCAAATTTGATTATCGTACAAGTGTTAAGGGTATCCTCAAGTTTCAGTGGACTCTCTTTTGAATTCTGGAGTGTTTTTATGTTTCTATAATGTGCCGCGGTTTTCGTAAAATATTGTTTCGTCCAAAATAGTTTTAAAGTGGATTGAACTATGGATTTGTCTTTTTTCTGAAAAAAGTGTGTCATCGGAAAATCCCTGCTGTTCGAATTTGGTAAGTGAAAAGAATAATCCATTTTATACACGTAAAAATATTTATTAAAAATAACATAACCTTAAAATACGAATTTAAATCTTTCCCCATTTTTTTGCGAAAGGCGCCAATCAGATTAAGGTGACAAGACGTCCTGATTTATCAGGACCTGTTGTGGCTTTTTGCACTGACCTGGTTTTGTGATTTTTTGTGATATGTCCGAATTTGTTATGCCCGGCAACGAAAATTCCTGATTTTTATTTTATTTATCACAATTAGGGAATGCACTTACAATTTTATTATTTTGTGCAGAATTCAACGATTTGGCCGAATATTAACTTTTTTTTGGGAAAATTCGCATTCTTTGATCGAATTCAACTGTTTCTGGTTTTAAATTCCAATATTTTTTTGGTTGAAATATCAACTCTGTTACACTGTCCAATTAAAATTAAATCACTTAGTTGAAAGTGGAACTACTTTGTTAAACATTCATATTTTTGGATGCTGATTTATCATTTAAATTCAAAAACCTTTTTTTATTGTAAATTTAATTATTTTCTTGAAAATTCGTTTTCAATCGATTAATAGTTATTTTTTTAACCATAAAAATTATCTATCAAATGTTTGGTATAGAGTTGATCTTTTCTAGTTGAAATTTTATATATTTTGTTGAAATTTAATTTCTTTGATTACAAATTTAACTAATTTGTTGAAAATTCGTTTGCTAATTGATAAAAAATTATTTAAAAAAAATTATTAATTCTATTTTTGGTTTAAAACTTATCTTTTCGAATTGAAAATTCGTGTATTTTGTTAAAAATTAATTTTTTTGCATACAAATTTAACTAATTTGTCGAACAATCGTTTATTTTGTTGCAAAAAATTAATTTTTTGAATAAGAAATCAGCTATCCTGTTTTTTGTTTAAAAATTAATTTTTTTGAATTGAAAATTCATGTATTGTGTTAAAAAAATTTATTTCTTGGGTTACAAATTATACTGCAATGGGACCCTGCTTTACCGGGCGTTTTATGGTTACCCTAATTAGCCTTCGCGGTAAATCGGGGTTCACCGAACCCTTCTTCTTCTCCTTCTTGCTTGGCTTCTTATACTGCCGGACCTTAAACTGCGCAACTCCACTAACCGGAAACCACCTCTCCCTGACCCCTTGGACCACCTCATCTGTCATATCAGGTTTCGGTAAAGCAGGGTCCCAGTTTACTTTTGTTCAATATACGTTTATTTTCTAGTAAAAAATTAATTTTTGAATACAAAAATTAACTATTCACTTTTTTTTAAAATTTATCTTTCCTATATGAAAATTCTTCTATTTTGTTGAGAATAATTTTCTTTGGTTACGAAATAAAGTATTTTGTGGAAAATTAATATATTTTTTTGGGACGGAATTATTTTTTTTTACTGAAAATATAAATATTTTACTTTTAGCTGAAAATGTATTTTTTTTTTAAGATTCATCATTATAGTTATAACTTTGTTTTTCTTGAAAATTAATTTCTTAATCTGATTTAACTACTCCGTGTTTAAATGAAAATGTCTATTGTCTATTTGAAACTTTAACTATTTATTTAAAAATTCATGCATTTTGTTGATAATTCTCATTTTGTGATAGAGTATTTAGATACTAACACCAAGAGAATTGATGAATCTTTTTAGTGAAAATTCATCTTCTTGGTCGACAATTTATTTCTTTGGTTGAAAATTTAAGTATTTCGATGGCAAAATGTTAAGAGGCAAAATTGTTTATCTTGAAAAGATAAAATTTCATCTAGACTATTCTTTTATAATAAGTCATATTTCTGTTTTATTCGTAAAGTGGCATTAAAAATAAAAAACTGCCCGCGACTGTTGGTTCTCACGCTTCGCGCTCGCTAATCTGTTTACGTCGCGCTCCGTGCTCGGCCTTTGTATTTCCCCCAAATTTATGCACAGACTTGTTGAAATTAAACGTCTAAGCATCGACTATTGTAATTTGATGATTGTGAGTTCTCTTTTGTTAAAACTCATTCGGCTTTAACGAACACATTTTCAGCACGTGTCTCTTGCTTCACACTCGATTTTATCCAACATGTGAACTTTTCTACATTATTTTTTACATTTTTATATCAAATAAATATTAAATTTTATTATATACCTCGGCCTGGTATTGCTTATTCAGATATTGCGAAATAAAGTAAAAATTCTATTTGTCATGATTACTTTACTCTTTGTTCCTAATTTTGCATTAAATTTTATTTTTAGCTGCCCTGAAAAACATATCATTTCAATAAATTTATGTTATTAAAAAAAAATTTATAGTATACATTGCTATATAAACATACGCATTTTCATTTTCTTGTTTTCTTAATTGAACAAAAGGGCGCTTCCTATAAGAAAAAAGAAAATTTGGTTATTAAACATTTTATTGCAACATGCGTCGTATATCCATAATTTAATTTGTTTATTTTCAGTGATATTTATACGGTTTAAACCAAAAATACGCATCCTAGCTTAAAGTGGTTCTAAGAAAATTAGTAGATATAATTTAGGCGAAAAATCTTCTTAAATAAAATGTTATTGACACTTGCCTCCTTTTTCTAAAAATTTTTATTTGTTTATTTTTAGTATATTTTTATAATAATAGTTCATAACCAATATGTAGATCTTTTTAGGTTGAACAACTATTCTTTTTCATTTTTTTTCGTCTTTCGTGTTGATTTTCTAAGAATTTAAATTTTTTGTTTTTAAACTTATTTTGTACTATTAAAAGAAAATCTACTTGTCCTATATAAAAAATGTTATTAAAAAATTCGTTCATATTTTTGGCTAAACAATTTTTTTCTATTAATATTTTTTCCAATCTTATGTTGTATTTTTTATTTTTAATGGTATTTTGTAGGATTAAAACAAAAAATTACGCGTCCTGTAAAAAAAATGCTTGCTGTGCAGGGCACATTCTCATTACGCGCCTCGCGCAAAATTTGAGCGCGCCAATGACGCGCTTGTTTTCGAACGTTTAAAGTGTTCACTTTAACTACATTTTTCAAATATCATAAGTATAATAACTTAAATTAAAAACTGTGATTTAAACTTCTGAGGAAATACGGCCATAAATTGGAACTGTACTTTTATATTTATTTTTAGAGAAGGTTCTCAAACCAACAGCGGCTTTTGACGATTACATTCTTATTTGAAATTATTATCCAATTAAAAAACTTTATCAAGATAATTTGTGAATCTTCTTCTAGAAATTTGGGATTGATATTTCTTAACCTATTACATTTTTTACAAACTTTTTTGAACATTTTGAAAATCTTGAAAATCATATAACTTTTTTAATTTTTATCAAAATAAAAAATGCCATTCAGATAATTTGTAAGCCTTTTTGCCGTGTGCCAGAAAATTTCACAAAAATGTGTAAAACGCATCAATTTTTCTCATTTTGAAAAAGCCCTAACTGTTTGAGTTTTTGTCTAATCGAAAAATTTAATCAGAATAGTTGCTAAATATATTGGATATCTAGAAACCAATTTAAATGAAACTTCCTAATCTATCAAAAAAATATTGAAAAAATATTTTTTTTAACATTTTCAAAATTTTCAAAAATATATAACTTTTCTAATTGTCATCGAAATTGAAAACTTTATTTAGATTAAAAATTTGAAAATGCTCTAAATTTTTGCATTTTGGTTGGATATATCTTCTTAACGAACTTAAACTTCATTTTAGGAATCCTAACAAGTTTATCAAAGGCTGACTCGATTGGACAAATCCTTCAAAATTTAGCGTCGTTACAAAATTCAGGTAAGGATGTATACAAACAGATGTTATTTTTTGCACCATACTTTAAACATTTTAAAAACCGAGGCTCGAGCCCAGGACTGAGATTGATTGCCTGTCATGACTCACTCAAGTTTCCTATTGTTAGAGATTACAGTCGGTTGAGAGAAATAAAAATTATTAAAATATTTAGAAATTTAATTTTAAAAATCTACATTAGGTTTGTTACATAACGACGAGACGATTAAAAAAGATAGAAGGAAATCAGTTAATCCGTTCAATTTCCGTTGACAGTTTTGGTAATTTTCCATAAGATTACATGAGATTAATAATATTATTATTAGTTAGCTAACTAATTAATTATTATATATATATATATATATAAAATATGTAACAATATAATGCAATTAAAAATTATTAATTAAATATTAATAATATAGTATCAACTGTAGACATTATGCCATTTTTTAATATTATAATTCTATGGCTCGGTCTTCACCTAGAAAAAGTAGGCGCCTCCGCTTTCTGTGAATATTATTTAATTTTTCGAATGAAAACAGTGAAATTGAACCACACAATATGAAGGAAAACAGTTCATCAATTATGACCAACAGTACACAAAAATTATGAATGTCTATAATTGCAGATTTTTCAATTGAAAATTCTGGAAAAGGAATTGGTCAATAAAAGGCTGCGAATTGCACACCCTTCAACTTTCAACCTTGCAAATAAAATAAATGTTAATTTCCTAGTTTTCCGATTAAACAATTTCCAATTCTCGGCGTTTTCTTTGTCGTAGAATCGGGGAAGAGAGAAAAAAATTATATCCAGAAATTGAACGGGTTATCCGATTTTCTTCTATCTTTTTTTTTAATCGCCTCGTCGTTATGTAATGAAATGAATTCAGAATATCACAATTAAATTCCTTAATATTTTAATCATTTTTAATTTCTCAAAATCAGTTGTATTCTACAACAATAGGGAAGTTGAGTGTGGCATGACATGCAATCAATCACAGTCCTGGGCTCGAGCCTGGGTTTTTACGATGTTTAAAGTATTGTTAAAAAATAACACTCTTTCCTATAACCAGCCCCATATTCCGTTCGCCATAGGTGCACTCATGTTGGCGGCTTGTCCCTTCCCAGAGGCATACAATGCATGAATTTTCAATTAATTGCAATAAAACAAGAGCCAAACCCTTTTTCGAAAACGCTCTTTGTTTGATTCTGTATTTTAACATATATATTCTGTGGTTAAAATATGAAATCAAAGGCTTTGCGATGCTTATTTTTCATCACTAGTCATTCTTCCAGCGGCGGATTTACCAAGGAGCACGGTGGGGCTAGTGCCCCAGGGCCGAGGGGCCCCTGGCCCCAGAACAAATTAATAACGTTCACGTACGTTACAGCAATTCCATAATTGTACATAAATGTAAAATATAGGTAAAAAAAACCTTGTAATTTAAAAATAATTTTGATTTATTTTCCTGCTGTCTCGAAAATGGGGATTTTCTCTGCCTTTAAGAGGGTCCCTTCGAGGTTTAGCCTCAGGCCCTGAAAAATGTTGATCCTGCGCTGAATTCTTCGCTCAAATTCATTATTGTTTAGCAGAGCTCTAATTTGCGGACCGTCAAATACTCCCTCTTTTATTTCATCATCGGAAAGTTTAGAAAATTTCTCAAAAACATACTAATAAGCATTACTTCCTTTTTTTCTCATTGACTTAACAAATTGTTTCACTAAGCCGAGTTTCATAAATAATGGTGGTAACAGCACTCCTGTGTTATTAATTACAAATTTGTAGCATTTTTAGGATAAGCAACTTGTGTACATTCATTTTTATAGCTTGTGTGGTTTGTCCAAAAATTAAATTAAAAAAATTTTGTTTGTAATTTTCAACGATTCAAACCAAAACTACGCGTTTTTCAAGATACGAAAAAATTAATAAACAAAAGTTATTTACTACAAAGAGAGCTATCAATTTGTTATTAATCATTTTATGATAGGACGCGTATTAAAACGCGTAGTAAAATGCGACAGTAAAGAAATCATAAAAAATAAAATGTATGCTTTAGTTTGCACAATCTGAATAAGCAATCTCGGGCCGACTCTAGAAACTAATGAAATATTATTATTATTTTGGGCCCACCACCATCCATGCCACAGGTACTCATGACCCGGTACTTCGCTACTAAACACGGTCGCGAACGCGGCAAGTGATTAGTAGATTCGTTGGT
>JAAAKG020136269.1:0-13259 GCA_010014905.2 Druon quercuslanigerum
CTACGTTTTGTAGAATTTGGAGGCTAGCCGCGTTTATCCAACGCCCTGAACAATGCCAACTAACCCTTGAACTTTGTTAGTTTAGGAAAAATTAAAAGAGACAAAATTTCAATGTCGAATAAAAGAAAGAAATCCGGAATACCTATGCTCGTTCGGAAAATATTACATTTCTAATAAAAGTCTGTAATTTTTGTGGAATTCGCAAGTAATATCCAAATGATTGTTAAAATAAATATAAACGTTTGGTTCAAGCTGTGAAATAAGTGTCCCCTTTATTTTGAATTTAGAATGATATATCCAATTAAAAAATTATTCTCACACCATAACCTGATTTATAATGAAATTGATCTAAAGTCTTTTATGAAATTCAGGTTTCCCTCAATTCTTTTAAAGTTCCATAATTGATTTGCATACAAAAGATTGAAAGAATTCAATCTTGCAGGTTTTTTCACTAACGACGCTTTTAGATCACTGCGATATTGAAATTTTTTTCAATTGCGCTAAAAAAATTTTGAATTAAAGAAGAGTGAAAATCTCGAAAAAGTGGAAATTTTTCAATTACCACAACTTGGAGCCTATATTCAAGGTAGAAATTTTTTTGTTTAATTTCTTAAGTAATTTTGTCCACTTTCTTTTTCCTGGTGGCTATTTTTTTCTACAATGATCTACAGTGGAATAGTCCGTCCACGCAAACTTTACTGTAGTACAGATTTTGATATGTTAAAAAAGACCTCAACGGAGCTCTCTTGTGCAAAATTTTGAGGAAATAAAAGAAAAAAGAAATTAGCCCAAATGTAAACATTATAAATTTAATAAAAAATTAATTTTTCTGAAGTTTTGAGGCATGTTTTGGAATCGAAAAATATGTGCGAAAAAATAAGCAACTTTTTTAAGGTAATAATCAAGGTAGACTGTACCGTGACTTTAAAACGGTTACACTTTAAATTTGATGATCCTCCAATTTAAAATTCTAAAGCTTCCTTAGAAAAAAATATAACTTTTTTAGAACCAGGGTAAGAGACTTCAGGAAGGAGCTCACATCAACAGATCCTTACTGGCTTTGGGAAATTGCATAAATGCCTTATCCGGTGGAGCGAGATACGTGAATTATCGGGATTCGAAATTAACAAGGTTACTAAAGGATGCCCTGAGCGGAAATTGCCGAACAGTAATGATTGCTCATGTATCGCCAGCAACCGTGCATAGAGATGAGAGTCGAAATACCCTCGTTTATGCAGATCGAGCAAATCGAATTTCGAATAAAGTTGAGAGAAATGTTCTGGATGTTACCTACCACGTTTCTCAATATCGGGATATCATCAGTGATTTAAGAAACGAAATTTCAAGGCTCAGAAATAAAATGAGGGAGGAGGCACCTAGATTTGAACCACAGGAGACGAATGAACGGGGATCTGATTTCAAGACTCTGCGAGAGAAGATCGTCTCTGCTTTCAAGGAACAGATGAGGCTAAGGTTTCTCTTCATATTTCTTAATCAATATTCCATCCCTCACCCAACTCCTCAATTAAGAATATTCTTAAATTAATAAATTCAGTCCTTGACCAAAAGACTCAAGGTTTATAGATCTAGTAAATAAAGTTCAAGAACAATTTGTTTGCTTCTTTAATAAAGTAATTTTATAGCAGGTGAGAAGTAGCTTTAGCAGATTTCTATTTTTGCGCTAGTTGTGAATTTTCATGAACTCGTTTGCTGGAGGCTAAAGACTATAAGAGAGTTTATAAGAGCAAGGAATTTATTTATACTATCGATGCTATAGGATTGTAAAGTGTCTTTCTTTCAATTCCATTCAATTGTCTATACAGAGATACAATCCACAAGTGTCCGCAGGAGAATTCTTTAGTTTTTCCATACAATGGGTTAGTTGCACATTTTAAAATATTTTTTTTTATGAAATTAAAAGTGCACTGAAAAATTAATATGATTATTATTCAAGGAAAGTTTTTTTTAGATAAGTTAATTTTTTGTTTAATTGTTCTTGCGGGGTTTTACTTGATATTTGTTTAAAAAATATACTGTTTGATTAGTTGGAGCGCTATTTTTGAAATGTGACGGTGTCAAGGTCACATTTGTCACAATATGGTTCTCTGTACTTAACAAAAAATAATATTTTTTTTAAATGTTCTACAATTTTTCAATTTTTTTTTACAATTGTTGAAATTGTTGTGCAACAGTACCGTAACAAATCTGTAGGTGCAAAGGCATAAATTTTTTCTGTTGTCTATCCATAATTCTACTATTTAGTCGGAAATTTAATTATTCTGCTGAAAATGCAAATATTTTGTTGAAAATTTCACTGTCTTATATAAAATTCACCATTTTTGCTTAAAAAAGAATGCTTTTTGGTTAAAAATTATGTAAATATTTGGTTGAAAATTCACCTGCTTTGGTTAATATTGAACTATTTTGTTGAAAATTCGTCTCTTTAGATAAAATTTAACTTTTTTTTTTTTATTTTACATAAAATTCTTTTATGTTTGAAATATGAACTATTACAAGTTCCATTAAGAATTCATTTTTTTTGGTCGGAAAACAAACCATTTGGTCAAGCTTAACTATATTGTAAAAAAATTAATTTTTAAATGTTGAAGATTCACAATTTTAGTTGAAAATTCAGCTATTTGATTGTAAATTAACTTTTTTTTATTCAAAGTTCATATTTTGGTTTAAAAACTCAACTTACTTGCAGAAAATTCATCTTTTTCGCTTGAAAATTTAACAATTTGGTAGAAAATTCAACTATTTGGATAAAAATTAAACTCCATTTGAAAATTTAAATATTTGTGAAAGAATTAAATTTTTTGTAGAAAAATGATATTTGGCTTATAAATTCAACAATTTAGTTGAAAATTTATATATTTTATTCAAAACTCTTATTTGAAAGAATTTAACTATGAGGGAGTTTAGGAGAGAATTAACTTTTTAGTTGAAAAATCATATTTGGCTTCAAAATTCAAAAAATTAGATAAAAACTCATGTATTTCATTGAAAACTCGTATTTGGCAGAATATTAATCTTCTTGGTGAAAAATTCATATTTCTGGTTAAAAATTTAACTATGTAATTGGTTAAAAATGCATCTTTTTGATAGAAAAATTATCTACTTGATTCCAAATTGAACTACTTTGTTAAATATATTTAGTTGAGGATTCAAGTATTTTCTTCAAAGTTCCTCTTTTGTGGTTTAATTTAATTGATTAAAAATTCGTTCTTTGTTGAAAATGTTTGAAAATTATCACTTTAAACGGAAAATTTGACGATTTTATTTTAGTTGAAAATTTATCTTTCTTCAAATTAAAAATTCAGCTGTTTTTTAGAACATCCATATTTTTGTTTTCAAAATTCAACAATTTGGTCGAAAACTCATTCATTTTATTACAAATTTGTCTTTTGGTAAAAAATTAAACTTTTTGGTTGAAAATGTATCTTTTTCGTTAAAAAATTCAACATTATTTGATATACACTTCAACTTTTTTGTTAAAGCATTAATTATTTCGTTTAAAATTCAACTATTTTGTTATCATCATATGTTTTTTATCTTAAATTCAATTGGTTTGTTAACAATTTGTCCCTTTATATGGAAAATTCATCTTTATTATCATAGAAAAGTCATGGTTGAAAATATACCTTTTTTCGTTGAAAATCAACTTTTTTGTCGAAAATTCGACTATTTGATTAAATAGACATTACTCTAGGTTAAAGATTCAACAATTTGCTTAGACATTTTATGGAGTTTATGGATGGCCTCTAACTATTGCGCTATTGCATTACACACCTAATCTAATTTTTTTATTTAAATAGACGGAAATTAATGGAAATGGATAGTCATTTGCTGAGTTTAAATATCGCTGCTGAGCAACAGCATCAGGTCATTTCTCATTGGGAATCGAGGAACAATAAACTGTACAAAGCTAACCGGGAATCAACATCCTCTCGGCCTGGAACTGTCTCCCAAATAGAAGAGGTCGACGACGCAGGCAAGTAGATACTAGGCTGTTTTTGCAAGAGCGTGACAACGATCGCGTGTCTTGACGTCTTGAAACTGCATTTACATAGAGATAACCAATATTATTTCCATTCAAATCACCCTAGCCAGTTTAATTTAAATTAGTTTCATTGTGAAACTCTCATTAATTGATAGTTTCTCTTTCGAAAGGCCTTTTTTTCTTACTAATTCATCCTCTATATCGATCGATTGAGGATCGAAATTTTCCTTAATTATGGAAATTTGGTGTCTGCGAGAAAGACATTAACCCACATTTGTAGCTCGTGGTCAGGTCTCGGGTTCATTAATCGAGCTCTCATCGAGGAAGTGTTTATGGTACCAATGAGGTCAAACTAGAAAATTATTGTTGGCATTGTTAACAGGTTCACTGATGAGAAATAACTAGTTTCTTTTGACCAGTGACTTTTTGTGTATAGATAGTGGTAAAAAGTTACTTTTGTAAATAAGTATGGAATCGGTAACTAGTTACATTTTTTCAGTAACAGTGACTAAACAAATCTTTAATTATATACTTACTTTTAAAATATGGAACACAAGTTTTTTTTACGCTTTGTCAAACCTCAAACAATTTTCATACGATACAATACTACTACGCTGAGCAGCACACAGTGGGAGTAAACGCACTTTTTCCTTTTAAAAAAGTCTAGATCCTTCAATTTTTTTCATTTTCGATTAATGTGCATTAAGTTTTGGAGACCGTCCAGCCCGGAAGTTTCGTTTTTTACATTTGTTTATTTATAAGATTTTTACTCAATATATGAAAATAAGAATATTATTTACTATAGAATTGAACCGCTGGAGATCAAAAGGGGATACGCCCGAAATAAGTCCTATAAATAAATGTGATAACTTTATTAGTTTTCGAAATAATCAAGAAAGTTTCTGCAATCGCAAAATACGAATTTTTTGTGTTTAAGTCGCCATAAGGTCTACATTAATAGGAATATTGCAAAAAAAGTTTCAGAAAATATCCGCCATCATATAAAGAAATTAACGGTATTTATAGAATTTTAATTAATTGTCACTAAAAATTTAAAACAGTTTTTGTTCTTCTCATGGCGTAAATTAGGTATTGAAAGTTTCAAACGCTTCGGGAGTCGAACGAATTTTCAGAATACTAAAATTAACGGTCGCCTAAACTTTTTTTAGGACTCAAGGAAGTTTTTTGGAAAATATCAGGCAATTATGTTTTATAGTTTTTAAGTCACAATTGATTTAAGATCTCAGCGCTGTCCCGTACGCGTGCTAGCTCGTCCTGCAATATCAACGTCTCTATATAACTTTTTTTTACACCATCCACTATAGTTTTATTATTATTATTATTACACCATTAAGCCGTTTCCCTTTCGGGGTAGGCGTGACTCACTCGGTGGGGAGACTTAGTAATATATTCCTTTCCCTAAAATATAACACGTAAGTTTTGTAAACTTTTTGATTAAAAAAAAACGTCTATTCATTAAATGCCCTTCATTAATTTCGTAATAATTTGATACTGAAAACTTTTTACATTTTCAATAGTACAATTCAATGCGAAAAATTATATTAGACTATTTGAACTAATTTTGAAGTACAGGATTTTTTAGAAAAAAGCTATTAAGAAATCAAATAAAAAATAATAATAGGATATTAAAATTATCAGAAAAGTTTATTTTTAATTTTCTCCAATACTTTAAAGTAGTATCTTATTTCGGGAACATTTTTTCTTATTCTTCAACCAATTTTCTTCATACCTATTTCTTTTCCTGCCTCGACCCATATTTATGTTCTTTTTATTTTAAGCAAACTTAAACTATCCTAAACAGAATATTATATGCTAAAACTATTCTTCAATATTACTTCTGTGCATTATGTTCGTTAGGAGAAATTTAAAATAAACATATGCTCTTTTATTTTCGTGGTCGGCTTGACCTTCCAATTGTCCGCTGTTATACAGACGTTGATATTGCAGGACGAGCTAGCACGCGTACGGGAGAGCGCTGAGATCCTAAATCAATTGTGACTTTAAAACTATAAAAAATAATTGCCTGATATTTATTCCCTAACAAAAGTTTAGGTAACCGTTAATTTTAATTTTCTGAAAATTCACTTGACTCCCGAAGCGTTTGAAACTTTCAATATCTAATTTACGCCATGAGCAGAATAAAAATCGTTGTACATTTGTAGTGACAATTAATTAAAATTCTATAAATACCATCAGTTTCTTTATATGATGGTGCATATTTTCTGAAATTTTTATTAAAAAATTCCTATTAATCTAGAACTTATGGCGAGTTAAACACAAAAAATTCGTATTTTGCGATTGCAGAAAAAAGTAACATTTTCTTGATTATTTATAAAACTAATAAAGTTATCACATTTATTTATAGGACTAAAAATATACGCAATAAAATTTTCTACTGGAATATGTTATTAAAAAATTAAAAATTAACCTGAAAAAAAAAATTAGCAACGACGGCGTTTCGAGCGTTCCCCTTATGATCGCCAGCGGTTCAATTTGTTATGCCTAAATAACTGCTGCGCTAAACTTTATATCATCTTAAATCAATGCTTGAAGGTTCACAGCATACAAAAAGTTAGATTATGGATCCACTTAATTATTATAAACAAACTAGAAAGTAGTTGTTTTCGGTAAAAAATTCTCTTTTCTGATCACAAAAATAACAAACAATTAATCATAACCATGGTTATAAACAGTTTTGTAAGAAAAAATTTAAAGAGGTTTTCCCAGATTTTAATTTTTATTAATAACCTCAATTTGCTGCAGATATTCGTAAAAATTATATGTCTTTGGAATACTTGGTAAAGTATCACAATTGAAGTGTTAATAAATAATAAAGATAAAGCAAATCAAATCAAAATTTTTGCAGTTTCACGTAGAAAAAATTGGCTTTACAATCAGAACAACTTAAGAATAATTTTTTTATAAATGAATAATAACACTGTATGCTAAAATCAAATCATTTTATAAGCCAAAAAAAGATTTTTGAAACTGAATTCACAAACTAGCCTAAGTTGTCCCTTCTTAGTCTTTTTTATTAATTTTTCTTCGTTTTTATTTTCTCAAGGTCTTGAAACTGCATATAATAAATTGTTTTGCATATAGTATATTATTATTATTATTATTATAGAAAAATTTGAAGTGATAGTAATATAAAAGAGGATAATTTCATGTATATAAAAAATAATACATGCTTTTCCAAAACATTCAGAAAATAAAAACAACAAAACATCAAATTTGCTTAAACCGCCCTAATAACTATGATGGATTTTATCTAAAAATTGTTATTAATATTTGTGACTAACTTGTCTCAACTTAGTTTCAAGCTATTCAAATAGAAAGAACTATTGTCTTCTACGTAAAACTAAAAAAATTTGAATTTGTTTACCTTCATTTTTTACAACTATTTTAACTGTTATATTTTACCAAATATTTCAATTTTATATTTCTATAATACAAAAGTAACTAAGAAAAAATTACGTTTTGAAACAGTAAAGATAAAAATAACTAGTTCCCTTTCAAAAGTAACTTACCCATCACTGAGCAGGTCCTTCTTCAGGTTATTTAAATTGTTGCAAATCCAAAGATCTTTCGAAATTTATTTGTACTGATTTAAAGAATATGCTTTTCCTTAATTAGATTTTATGGATGATGGCAAAGAAGATGACATGGCTGTAGAGCAAGCATGGGCAGAATTAGCAGAAATTAGTAGAGAACAAGAAAGATATTCAGGTATGCGATTAGCTACTGAAAGAGAACTCGAGGCTTGTCGAAAACGAGGAGCAGCTTTAGAAGATGTGAGTAAAATTAACAAAATATAAATTTTTAAATTTTAACAAACCGTTTGACTTGAGAAATCAAAAATTGATCAATATAATCTCCAGAATATCAATGTAGCGGAAGTATGCAACTTCTTTTTTGTTATCAAAGTTCGATTTTCATATAATAACATAATGGAGACTGATAAATATTATTGAAATCAAAGTTGAGAAAAAACTTCAGAAGAAATTCGTTATATCACCTGTTACGGTTTTAGAAAATAAATTCGTTACGTTTGCCGATGAATTGTGACTTATTAATACGCACTTAATCGATCATTTGACTTTTTTTGATTTATAAGCATTTTACTTCTATTTAAAATGTCAACATTTGAATAAGGCTTTTAATTACCTAGTATTTTTTTGTTCAATACACTATAAACTTAAAATTGAAAATGGAATTAAAAAATCCTAAATTTCTATCTCGAAAAACCTTTTTCAACTGCAAATGGACTTAAATCAATCAATATTGTTCACGAAATACAATTTTTGTTTAATAAAGAATTATTTAAATAAGGAATTGTTAGCTTAGAATAATTAAATCTTGAGAATTTCGAATTTTTAATAGTTTAAATCTAAAACTGTTGCGTAACATTTCAAATTTTTATTTATTTGTTTTTAAACTGTTGAATTTGAAACGCTGCCAATTAAATATTGTTCAATTTCTAATCTTTAAGAAGGGATAAAGAGGAAATGTAAAGAATATAAACTCCTGAAATGTTAAAACTACATGGTTAACCAATATTTCTTTACAATAAATTTTAAACGTATTACCCTGCCCAAAAGAAAAAAATTAAATAAAAAATTGCGAACATAATGGCATCAAATGCATGCCAGTAAGCTTTAGAGAGTGTTTTAGATGAAAACATTTCCCCTTACTTTCATGGGCAAATCGTTTATATTATTGAAAATGCTGCTAATCAAAAAATGAAATTTTTCAAAAAGTATTTTGCAAAAGTACTTTTGTCTTCTACAAAAATGAATGCAATTTCATCGCAATTTTTTTACATATTCTGAAAGGGAGCGTTCATTAATACATAAAGAAAAAACAAAATAAATAATTTTTCTTAGATTATTTTCTCATCTCTCTTATATTTATTTATTTGTTTCTTACGTTCTTAGGGATCGTTTACATATTACGTAAGGATATTTTCTTTCGTTTATATCTTTGTGTCATTTTTTATTTAACGGCAACTTTATTCTCATATTTATTTAAACAAAAGAAAACAGCCTTACGTAATATGTGAACGATCTTTTAATGAACATACCCAAACTGATTTTTAATTAATAAGCAAATTTTAGATTGTATACTATGAAACACGTTTTTATGGGGAGACTTATTTTTGCAGGACGAGTTGTAAAACGATGGTGTTCGGCCATGGTTTTTTTTACTTTTATGGCTAAATTTATATTGTTATAAACTTAAATTGTTCCTCGTTATAAATCGCAAGTTTTAATACTTAATTTTAAACGTGCTAAATACATTTTTAATTTAAATTATTCAATTTTAAATGCTTGAAATTAATTGAAATAAATTTTATTCAGTTTAGTTAGCCAGATGAAATATTCTACGAGACAGAGAAAAGTAACAAGAATATAATTCCGGGATTTCATGATCGTAACCAAAAACTTATAAGAAAATCAAAGTGAAAAAAGAATACAGTATCCAGTGACCTATTTTCATAATGTTTGCTGAATAGATCATTTCGTTTTTCCGTGTAAAGAATGTTGCAAACTTCAGTTTCATGAAGAAATATTTAATTCTGAATACCGCATTTAGTCTCTATAAATGTTAATTTTCCACAAGGAACTACCATCCCGAATAAATTCAGATGAAGAAAGAGAGTTATTAGCTCTAATGTTAAGGGTGCATGAACTCGAAGCTGACAAAATGATGCTTCAAAGTGAACGACTAGTTAAACAACACGAGCTCAGAAGACGAGAAATCATGTTGCTCAGATACGACCGACAAAGACAAATCTCAGAAGAGATCATCACTCGCCAGAGAAGAATAATGGAAGGTATGTTTCAGAATAATTAAATATATATATATTTACAATAAGACCAGAGAATAAAATAATAAAATAATTTCTCGTGCAGATGGTCGAATAACTTTACCTTCCGATTTACAAGATTTATACACAATGTATCAACAAGAGATACATGCGGCTACTTATACAGATAACACTATGGCAGATTTAACAGCTGCTATGGAATATGTTGGAAAACTGCCACCAATTTCTAGTAGATTCACCTTCGATAATCTTAATAATGACATCAGGATACCCAACAGGTATAAATCTTTAACTTCTCTGATTAATAATTTCAAGGAGCTACTTAGAAATAAGAAGTATCTTAAAAATGAATTTATCTTCTTTCTTCTAAATTCGATGAAGGTGATAAGAAAGGTCTAATGGAAATTTCCGAATAAGCGATTTTTATTTCTCAAGCAGCTGCAGTTATCGTTCACCAAGCATTATAAATTATATACTATATCTACCTATCATACGGGCTTTTATTCTTACGTCATTGCAATCGATATGCCCACTCATTAGAAGGGAAAGCATTGTTTGAATTCACAATCGATTCCTACTGTAACACTTCAAAAAATAATCTAAATGCTGAAAAGCTCTTTTGCACATGACTCGTTGCAGCATTTGAAATTTTATTTATTAATTGTAGGTTTAAGTAAAATCCTTAAAATTTGTAAATGTCTTTTTATAAAATCAGTTCCACAGAATCAGAGTGGGAACAGTTGCCGCCAATTCAAGAACCACCGGAAGTCGAGCGAGTGATGGGACCTATCGTGCACCCTATTATGAATCCTTCAGTATTATTTCCACCATTAAGCAAAAACAGCCAGTAGGTATTTTTTAAATCACATTTCAATTTTTAAAATGCTGAGACTGATAAGGAAAGTATTACATAATAACTTCACTAATTTAAAAAAAACTTAATTAAATGTAGCAATATCGAAACCTCTATGCTAAAAGAACATCCTTTGAATTTTCTGAATTCCTTAAATTCTTTAGACTTCCTTAAAATCTTCTGAATTACTTAAATTATCTAAATTCATTAAATTCTTTGAATATTAGTGAATTCCGTACATTATTTTTAAGTTTGTGAATTCAAGGAATATAGAAGAATTTAAGAAATTTAGAAGAATTCAGAAAAATCAATGTCTTTAGAGGAAACTGTGGAGTTCAGAGAACTTGTATCATTCAAGGAATTCAGAGAAACTTTAATTTATGTTAGCTTCCTTAAAATCACCTGAATTCTCTAAATCCTCCAAACTTTCCGGATTCCTCAAATTGAATTCATTGCATTTTTATGAATTCCGTGCATTATTTTGAAGTCTGCGAATTCAAGGAATTTAAGGGATTTATAAGAATTCAAGGAATATAGAAGAATTCAATGAATTCAAAAGAGTTTAAGGGATTTGAGAGTTTAAGGAACTTCGATCATTCAAATCATTCAGAAGAATTAAGAAAGATAAAAGAATCATAGTATATTATTTAGAATGATTGAAAATAATTTTTATTTTATTTACATTCCTTCAAATTTTGTTAACTTCCTTGAAATCTTCGGAATTCTCTAAATCCTCCAAATTCTCCGAATTCCTTAAATTACATTCATTGAATGTTTATGAATTCCGTGTATTATATTGAAGTTTGTGAATTCAAGGAATATATGAAATTTATGAAAATTTAAGAAATATAGAAGAATTCAATGAATTCAGAAGAGTTTAAGGGATTTGAGAGTTTAGGGAACTTATACAATTCAAATAATTACGAAGAATTCAGAAGACTTTAAAAAATGGTAAAAGAATTATAGCATATTATTTGGAATTATTTTAAATAATTTTTAATAAACTTGAATTCATTGAAATTCTTTAAAATTTAATGCAATTTCCTGAATTTTCTGAATCCTCCCAATTTCCCAAATTGCTTCATTTCTCTAAATACGCAGAATTCTCTGAATTCCTTGAATTCTCTGTAGTTCTCGAATTACTGTAATTTCATAGCATTCTTTTGAATTTTCAAAGAATTCACGGAATATGAAAGAATGTAAAATAATTTAAGGAATTCAGCAGATTTCAAGCAATGGACAAAAATGATAGCATATTATTTAGTTAGAATAACTTTTAATAATTTTGCATTTAATTGAATTCTTTTAAAGTCCTTAATCTACCTTGAAACCTCCTGAAATCCTCTGAATCCTTTAAATTCCCCGGTTTCCCTAAACTTCTTAAATTCTCTGAATTTCTTGAATTCTCTGCATTTTTTAATTCTCTGAATTCTCTAAACTCATAGATTTTCTAAAAATCCTTACATTGATTGAATTTTCATATATCCTAAATTCATTGAATCCTTCTGAATTGAATTTTTGCGAATTCCATCAATCTTTATAAGACTTCAAGGAATTTAGAAGAATTCAAGGGACTCAGATAATTCAAGGAATTCAGAGGAATTTAGAGAATTTCAAGTAAGATAAAAGAATAAAAAAGAAAGTATTTCAAGCAATTCAAAACACTTTAAAATAGTAAAAAGAATTCAAAAAACTCAAAACAGGTTCTGTTAACATGGATGTATCGATACGATTCAATTATAACTTTGAAAAATCTTTGATCCAGTGAAAAAAAACTTCGACGGGCATCTAGCGATGAGAAGCTAGACTCTCCCAAATTCGTCAAAGGAACTCGAGTCAACACTTTGAGAAGACACGAGGGGCGAAAAAAGCCAACCTGACTATCGCAAATGTAAAATAAATAAGAATATAAAGGACTGAATTAAAAACTGGGGTTTCGGACTTCCAGCAAGAAAGACTATGAATTCTACACACTGGGTGATCGTCACAAATTTTTCGTTTTAGAAGAATATCTAGAGTTTTGTGAAAAGATATCATCATTGACTTAAATCAAATTTAAGAAATGTCATAAAGATTCTAAATCTGATAGATTTCTGTTTGGAGAATATTAAAATTTCGAATAAGAGAGACATGCATATTTGTTGTACATAATAGATATAAATACATAAGTTGAGAGCATGATTTTTTTCTGATTTAAGTTTATCTAATGTATATTAATTCATAATTTATTACATATTTAATAAAGATGAGAGAATGAATGTGAAAATTGCTGCCTGAAGCGATTTCATGAAGTATCTTTCAAATTAAAATTTCTTTCAATGGCTCCTTAATTTCCTTTACACCTTACCTGTTTTATAAATCTGTAACATTATCCTTCTATTAACCGGGGATTATGTTTGATCTTATACAATATTCTCATTTAATTTTCTGTAGAAATTGTTGATGTAAGAGGGTCAATATAATTCCCCCAGCGATTATTCTCATTTAAGTTATTATTTCTGTTGACTGGTTTTAGAAAAAGATCTTGAAATTTACCAAAAATTAGATTAATT
>JAAAKG020136270.1:0-13259 GCA_010014905.2 Druon quercuslanigerum
GGACGTACTAGTTTACAAAAAATCAGATAATACATTAGGACATAAAGTTTACAGAAAACCCACCCATACAAACAGATGCCTACATGCCTCCTCTCACCATCCCCATCTCAAAAACAATCGGTCATCAACTCCCTTGTATACAGAGCTGTGTCCATGACTGATAAAGATAATTTACAAAAGGAATTACAAAACATTAAACAAATCCTAATACGGAAAGATTACACAATCAAACAAATTGATTAAGCAATAAGAAAATACACCCAAGCCAACAATTCAAAACAACCTAACAAAGAAAGAGAGAGAAAAACGACCACCGTTCTACCCCAAATCGAAGGTGTCACAGAACAAATAGGAAGAATTCTCAACAAACACAACATCCAAACCATATTTAAACCACCTGCGTAAATAGGACAACTTCTAAAAAATCATAAAGACAAAAACGCACCTCTCAGTGATCCAGGTGTATATAAAATCCCTTGTTCTTGTGGCAAAGTCTATATTGGAGAAACCGGGAGAGCGGTGAGCCGACGTATAAAGGAACATGAGAGTAAAGTCAGACTTTAACATTTCACGCAATCCGCACTAGCTGTACATTATATCGAAACAGGACATAACATTATAATATCAATCCGATTTGGCTTTCCGTCGTCCCGGATTTTTTACATAAGACTTGATTGGCCAATCAGGTGCATCCTGTCCCCATGCTGGAGCGCTCTGGCCAATCACAGGCATCGTAAAGAGTATACATAAGAACAACATAACCTGATAACTTAGCTTCAGGCCAGCCCTGAAGAAGTGAACTGCAATATTGACGAAACTTCGTTTCTGCTAAAAAGTATGCATTTTTGGTAGAACATTATTTATTCTAATTGAAAATGTAAGTATTCCAATTTTTCTGAAACCCTATGTTTTTTTTGTGCGAAATTAACTCTTTCAACTGAAAATGTGAATATCCCGTTCTTGTTGAAGAAACTTATACTTTTGGTTAGTCAGCACTTTATGATTTTGATGAAAATAAAACTATTTTTTTAGAAATGTCATCTAATCGCCTGAAACTTTAATATTTTGAGTGAAATAATCTGCAAATAAAAAATATTAATTTTTTACAAAACAGCTGAATTTTCAACAAAAAAGATTATGTACACAGAAAAAGGCCTAATTAAAAAGATTCATCAAAACAGTACAAATTTAAATTAAAGAAATGAATTTTCGTCCAAAAACAGAATTTAGAAAGTTAAAAATTCAACTAATGATTTCTCACTTTAGTTGAAAATTGATTTTATCAGTCAAAGATTCAAAGATTTTTGTTGAATTTCCGTTTTTAACTTAGAATTTAATTATTTCAATGTTGGTTGAAAATTTGTATTTTATGGTTAAAATTATATATGTGTGTTTGCAAATTTTCAAAAAATTCTAAACATTGGGAAGAATTATATAATATGATATTATAACGATGTTATGATATTAATTAATATAACCATTACAGTTATCGAAAAATTTTTAAGCGACAAGAGGTAACGAAAATATAAAAGTAGGCTAAAAGAAATTAAGCCATCTTTGTTTTCAAAAATCATGATATTATTTCCAAAAATGATGTGTTTATACACGAAAATGGGTTATCGTCAAGAATGAGTTACCGTGAGTCATAAGAATATAGATATTAATTTATATATAATATTAATATATTGTTTCCGCTCAAGTTTTTTACTCAATAGGATAAACAAGTAATCAAAAATATAAAATAATACATTAAATGAAAAATATTTTCATTCAATTATGTAATTCGAACATTTTTCTGTGTCCGTAATTTTATTTCCGGAATTATTATATTTCACATGTTTTCTTTTTCGGGCATTTTATTCTTTTAATTAATTAATTCTAAATATCATGAAATTGATAAAAGATCCCGAAAAATAAAATTCCAGGGCCGTCAAATTTCCGAAAAAGGAAATATTGAAAACAATCAATTTTGGAAACTATAAAGTTGCGGAAACATTAAAATTTCTGTAGAATGAAATTCGCGACAGAAAATTGCCGAATTATACAACATCATAAACTAACAAGTTCCCTACAATAAAAAATTCTCGCATGTAAATAATTTAAAAAATGGTTTTGTAATTTTAATTGTTTACTAAAAATACAGTAATTAAATATTTGTATCAAAGAAAATCTTTGTAATGATCAATATATTTTTATAAATTATATTTCAAGTTTAAAGTAATAATCTTTTTTTTTTGCATTTTCAGAATTTAAGCTTTTTTAAAATGTGAATAGCGGTTTTTTTAATTATCGCCCTTTGTGATAACAATATTATTCTTGTATTGTTATTCTGATTTGAGAAATATTATTTTAATTCTTGTTATCTCAAATTAAAAAAACTATTTTAAAAAATATATTTAACATCCAAAAATTGGAACTGCAGCAAAAAACCATTTCTTTGAACCAAATACTTTCAATTCAATGAAATTCTTTTGGGTTAAATAAAAAACATTTTAAAGGAGTATAGAAATCTGAATTGAGAAAAATGTGAGTTTTGTAATTCAAGATATTTTTCTATCATCCATTATAAATATTTTTAGTTTAAATATTGTTTTGTTTGTTTTTCATTTTATTTCAAACCACATAACATTTTCCAACCATTTTTTTTTGTTTCGTAAAATTTTAAACTTATTTCTGAATAAATAAGTTATACTTTCTTTGGAAACAAATCTTTAATTTTAATTGTTAATATTTTGTAAATGAATACAAAATAGCTATATGAAAATAGGCCACATTGCCTTTGATATCAAGTCATCAAGTCATTTTAAATAAAAAACAAGAATTATCCATAAATTTAACCTCTGTAACCTTACTTTATTATCACTAAAAACCATCCGCTCTATATATATTAGACTACTGATTCGTATGAGAAGGTTAAAACTGTAAAATAATATTCTGCGAAATTTTCATTTTTACATGACATTAATTTACACAAGAACATAACGCATGGTAAATAGTTTAAAAAATTATTTTGTGACGTTCGAATTCATTTGATGTTGAGTTTGTTTGTTTTTAGGATTATATCAATATCATTTCTCTAGGTTTCTTGAGTAAATTAAAATTTTTTTCGAAGTTTTAAGTGTAAAATAAATTGTTATTAGTATATAGAACTTAGAAAAATTGAAGAAAAAATTTAATTCAGCTTCGAACTTGTAGTTTAAACTGAATCAGATTAAACCTTATATTAATTTAAAAACTTCCTAATTTTTTTACAATTCTGGCATTCTTTCCAAATTTTTATTTATTTTCGACATTTTTTCAAAACTTCGATGTGTTTTTGAAAACATTTTGAATTCTTTCTAAAGGCTTTTTTTTAGAAAGCAAACTTTCCTTGAAAGATAATAAATATGCTTGGAACTGTGATAAAGAGAACAGTGTACTAGTATATATACTCTAGCCCAGCCCTAAAATACACATTCCCTAAACTGCAAATCAAATCTTCAATCTTTATTAAAAGTAAACACATTTCTCATTTTTCCCTCTCCTTGGAGAAATAAGGATGAATTATACATTGATCCTTATCTTCGCGGCTATTCTTCATTCTATTGGCGAGTACAATCATATAATAAATCTATAATTTTAAGTAAACTTTTAAGCTTTCCCCAAATAATGATTTACTTTGAGAGCATTCACATATGACGTGACATTAAAAAGGACGGAGGGCTTTTTGTTTCGTTACAGTATATTATTGGGGGTTGCGTATTTTTGAGCTGAGTACATTGTTGTCGAAAACCTGAAAATTTTTTTTTTGAACTTTTTCACGTTTTCAAAAGGATAAGAAAAATTGTATGATGGGAAAGTTATATTTAAGGATTCGACAAAAAAACCTAAAAGCTTTTTAATAATTTTGAAAGATTTCGAGATTAATTTTTTTTTAAATATCACTGGTAAATTTATAAATTGTTTATGTTTAATTTTATAAAAATAATTTTAAGTTTTAAAGATTTAAAAATGTGTGAAAAAACATGCAGAAGACTTGAAGACAATTCTTTTAATGTTTCAGAATATCAAAAAATTTAAGGCAAACTCGATTTTTCAGGGCGTCAAGAGAATATAAAAAATATTCTTAAGATTCATGGGCAAATTTCAAATCATTTTTTTCTTAATGCGTTCTAACAGCATACTAAAAAGAAGTATAAAACATTTAAAATTATTTCCACAAATTTTGAGAAAGAGTGTAAAAGGTTTTAAAGAAAAATATTGGCATTATACATTGTTTCAGAACAAATTTGAGTAAGCTTATAAGATATTTAGAAGCTTTGATACGATTCAAAAATAATCAAAACTTGTTGTTTAAAAATTAAGTTTTAAATGACATTTAGAAAAATTTCAAAACATTGGAAAAGGTTTCCAAATTTTTTGTCAGATTAAAAAATAAAAAATAAAATTTAGTAAATTCAATAAATATTTAGAAGATTTGAAAAAGAATCTTTCAATATTTGTGATTAAAAAATATTTAAGAAGCATTTCGTGTTACATCAAAATATTGTTTTATTTATTGCTCTATAGCACATCACCTTAAAAACCATTGTTTTATTCAGAAAACGTCTATTATGTTTTTAAACACAATACAAAAAGTGTAACCTGAAAGTGGGATTGGGGGGGGGGCTAGACAATAATGGTACCTAATATGTGAAAGCTCTCTTGTTTTATTATTTTTAAGATCAGTATGCAATAATAATAGGTAGGCTATGCCAAATGATTTACATTTATGCCCAATAGATACAAAAATTCGCAAACAAAAAATTTATAAATTATCTTTCTATATGATAAAAAAAATATCACAGCTGTGAATTTTGAACAATTTTTATCCTAATTCAGTTTATCCGTACATAGAAAGATTTAATATAAAATTATTGAAACAAATGTTGGCAAATTTTCAGTTCACAATGTAATAAGATGTTGTAAAAAAAAGTTGCTTGCAGCAGAAATCGGCAGCCTTTTTTCGTTTGATTCCAGTCCCTTTCCATAGCTTTTTCCCATCCGCCCTTATATTTCCTAAATGAAAGATCACACAATGTGATAATTACATACAGAGGGAACAGTTTTGCCTACAAAGTTACATTTGTTACAACTTTTTATTACAGCTTGTACCGGAATTTTTTTCAATATATGCTCCAAAAATTTCAATTTAAATCTTTAAACGTGACAAACCTATATGTTCAAAAAATTTCACTTTACATATACTTCCTTTCGTTTCTGTATCTAAAACCATCATCTCATTATATTCCGAAATACTATAACCACTGACACGCACTTTTATTAAAAAACTTCCTATATTTTTTTTACAGAATCAGCTAATAATGATGCTAACCGAATTCGTAGGCTGGAAAGGAACATGAATAATCTTAGACTGAACCCGGCATTGCGACGGCAACAACGTAATTTATTCTTATTATTATTATTATTATTATTATTATTATTATTATTATTATTATTATTATACTACTAGGCCATTTCCCTTGCGGGGTATCCCTTGCGTAACACGCTCATTCCGCAACACTGCTCCGACCCAAGTTGCTGATCAATATCTAGCAATCACCCCAAGTGAAGATCCTCACAAGGACGTCATGTGAGAGTCCCCACTTGGGTCTATTAGTATCCAAGGTCATTTATTTCAGTCGTCATAAACTCTACTGACACTCTTCTTATTAACTATTTTCCGCCATACTTTGCTGTCCTGGCATACTTCTCTAGCTTCTTTAACGTCCATGCATTTTTTGATGCAGGCTCTTGTGTTTCTATGGCTTCTTATGCCCCTTCTAGCTAGGATCTCATTTATACACTTTAACCATTCTTTCCGCGGTCTACCTCTGGGCACGCTGCCATTTACTTTACCTTCTTATACTTGTTTCGTTAGTCGTCCATCCGAACCATCTTAACCGATTTCTTTCCCATGTGTCAACTAGCGTTTCTTCCGCACCACATTCTTTAAGAATTATCTCGTTGCTCACTTTGTCCGTCGGAGTTTTCACGCATATTATGCGCCAGAATCTTATATTAATCGCAATTTTATAAAATAGATTCCCGGACAAAACTCTTACAAAAAAAAACATTCAGACGTTTAAGCTAAGACCGACTGGAATGTATTCTTTAAAGTGTTCCGAATAAAAGTATTTTGAAGGTCTTTTGAAAGTCAACCTTTTCCTTTTTCAATGGAACCAAATGTTTTTGGTATCTTGTGCGGGATTCTTTGAATAAGTTTAGAAAATAGAAATGTAAAAAATTATAACAACTTTTAACGATTTTCTCAAGAATTTCATAAGGTTTCCAGAAAATCAAAAAATGCAGGTTCTTAGGAAAAATTAAAATGATTTTTCATTTTTTTAAAATAAAATGTAAGAGAATATTTAAACAGATTTCAAAACATTGAAAAAGATTTCTAAAATTGTACAAAACGAATCTGAATGGTTTTAAGACCAATTTTTTAATTTTTCAAAATAAAAAAAAAATTCACAAAAAATTTGAATAATTTGAAAATATTAGAAGGTTTAACGACCTTAAAAGAATTTAAAAAAAACTTTCTTAAGATATACAGAAACATTTTTTATAATTTTTTATTTTGAACAATGAAATAAGCTGATGATACTTCTTTTCTTTTGCATAATTTCAATATTTGTGTGACTAAAAAAAAATATTTAAAAGGCATTAAGTGTTCAATTTACTAAACATGATATAAAAAATTTTACGTAACTTCTGTTTGGAGTGGGGGGAAGGGCAAAGAAAATGTTACGTTCTGTTACATGGGGTAGGCGGGATTAAAAAGGTTGAAAATAATCTTATATGTGAATACTCCATTATTTTATTAATTTCAAGATCGGTATTCACGTATATACGTCAGCTGATAAAACTGAGTAATGCTTATGTATAATCGATAAAAAAATTCGAAAAGAAAAAATTTATGAATTATATCTACATAAGAAAAAATCTCACCGCTGTCATTTTGAAATAATTATACCATGAATTAGTTAATTGTTAGATTCAATGGTTCGATATGTAATTATTAAAACATATGTTGGAAAAATTTTAGTTGATATTCCTTATATCTCCTTAATGAAAGATCTTATGTCACTATTACATATAGAGGCAACAATTTTGCCTTAAAGGCTATACAACTTTTTATTACAGCTTGTACCGACATTTTTTTCAATATATGCTCCACAGATTTCAAATAACTTATACGCGGTCAACCTATTTGTTCCAAAATTTTCACTTCAAATATTTTTCCTTCCATCTCTGTATCTAAAAGCTACATCTCATTATATTCCGAAAAACTATAACTATTGACAAACACTTTCATAAAAAATGCCCTATATTTTTTCTCACAGAAGCAGCTAATAATAATGCCAACCGAATGGATAATCTGCTGAATAGGATGAATAATCTGGATTTGCATCCGTCATCGGGATGGCGACCGTCCTCGCAAACGGCATCGTCTTCGAACTACGGGCCCCAAGCCTCACCTGAATATCTAGAAGCCATTGGTGAAAACACTAATCCTAACCCTAATCGACGTAAGAAGAAATGCAGTTTCAAAACTTATATGCAAATTAGAGTTCTTGAATAATCATTAGTAGACTCACAATTTCATACAGTTTAGTAGTTCCATGATCTTTTTACAGTGAAATAATTGATTATTCAATTTTGCTTGCAGGTGAAGTGACGTTACTTGACGGGTCTTCCGTGTACCCACAATTAGGTATGCCACCTATTGGATTCTACTACGAAGGTATGATCGGAGGAAGTAATGGTGGGATTTTGCACCCTCAAAACAATTATTATATGGTACACGGAGGTGTGGCTTATGCAAGATACGTTATTGATCACTGGGAAGCGATTACACCATTTCAGTACGTTAAAAACGAAACTTCAAACTAAAACATAATACACAATTGTGCTTAAAAAATGTCCTAGGCCCTAGACACGTTAAATCTTCGCGCGATAATAATAATTATATTTTTTCTTGCAGATGGCACTAATCAACAAAATGCGCGCAACGCAGATCACTTTAATGCGCTTGTTAACGCAGTTTGCGAATATCGTCTTACCTTAGCGGTATCTATAACGGTTTTTGATATATTCTCAAAAAACCTTTAAAAAGTGCTATAAATATACTGAAATTTCATTGCTTTGTAATTCTAGACCTGTTTACTTTTTTAATAAACAATAGGTCGAGCTTTTTATTCTTAAAGTATTAAAGTGTTCACTACTGGTACTATAACACGATCACTCACATTTAACTCGTTTCTGAAATTCATGCACTTGTAAAGAAGAAGACGATCGAGCACATTGTTCCCTCATCGATCAAACTTGTCTTTAATCATAGTATACACGTTTAGTTTTCTTTCACTTGTCTGGTACTGGGGTAAAAGTGCAAGAGTGAATGAAAAGAGTGATTGAAAATGCGAATTTAAACGAAAAAATACAGAAATTGACAAGAGTTGATTTTAAAGTTTGGTTCGCTTCGGAGAGACACTGGGTTTTTTTGGCAATAAATAGGAGTTTGAAGGGTGGAAGGGAGAAGGAGTAAAATAGCCACACATTGTCAAAAGAAATCAGTGCAGGAGGGTGGGTTTGACAATGAAGTTAAAACGATAAACATAATGTTAAAAAGCCAATGATGTTAAAATGGACAACAATGTTTAAAAGGCTAAGACAAAAAAAAAAGAACGCCGAAGAGGATATGGATAAACGGAACATGTTTATAAAGTTTGAAGGCCTTACAAAGGGATTTACAGATGCGACTTGCAGAAGACTGAATGATATAAACAGGCAATGGAAGAAGGTAAAATACGGGGTGAAAAAAGTGAGATAAAAGTGGAAGAGTGGGAACAATTATGGAAAGAAGAGAAAGGGAAGTAATGGAATAATTTGGAAAGTATAGAGAATAGGCAGAGAGAATAAGGAGGTTAGAAAAAGGGACATGTAACTGCTAGAAAAGAGAGCAAGCAAATTATAACTAAAGAATGAGCCGAAAAATGGAGAGAAAGGAATCTTAGAAGAAGTGAGAAAGTGTGACGTGGTTAGGCATGAGCAGAATGAAAAGAGGCGCTTGATTCTGATTGAGGTTGGAAGAAGAATATAAGGGAAAAAGAGAGCGAAGAGGAAAAAGAATATAATAGTGACGGGTTTAACCTTGGACAGTGGATGGGCAAAGGAAGATATTGTGAAGCTAATGAGAGGCATTCGCGTTCAAGTCATAGTGGAAGGGATTAGAAGAATAGGAGGGAAGAATCAGCGCGAAGAATTTATGTTTTTAGTGAACTTGGGGAATGAGCAGGACAAGAATGAAGCTATGGAGAACAGGAAGTTGTTGAAAGGAAGAAATGGAACAATCGAAGAAGATCTGACGTGGCGGGATAGGATAGGATATGGGCAAACAGAAATATATGGATTTGAGACGATGAAGTAAAAGAACTGAGGGAGGGTAGAAAGCAGGTAGTGAATAAAGTGGGCAAAGAGAAAGAAAAGGGAATGCAAGTGTCACAGAGGGTTTTTAAAACCGCAAGAGGACCTAAATAAAAGGAATGAAGGAGAGAAGCGCAAAAAGAGTGACGGGCAAGTAGCGCGCTGGAACGTGTCTGGACTAAAAAACAAGAACAAAGGATTTTAGGAAGAAGTGCAGAAATGGGATGTGATAATGATGAGTGAGATGTGGGTGGATGAGAAAGAGTGGAAAGGCATAAAAAGAATATTATCGAAAGCATACGAATGGAAGATGGAAGCAGCAAGAAAGGAGCACGTGAAAGGGAGAGGAATGGGTGGCAAGGCGACAGGGATAAGAAAGGAACTGGTGGTAGAGGAAGAAAATGAAAATTATATAAAAAAAGTATGGAACAATGGTTAGAAGAATAAAATTGTGAAAAGATTGTGGAAGCAGTATGCGTGAACAGAAGAAGAGAAGAGGGGGATGGAGAACAATAAGGAAATGGATAGAGGAAAAAGAGGAGAGGCTGGTCCTAATAGGAGGGGATTTGAATGCATGGACCGCAGAAAAAGGAGAAGAAGAATGGGCTAAAGAAAAGGAGTTGTTTATAAAAAAATCGAAACAAAAAGAAACGTATCGGGAGGGTAGGAGGCTACTGGACTTATTGGCAATGGCGGAATAGTTCATTTGCAACGACAGTGCAAGGGTACATGAAGAAGGTGAATATGCGTACACAGGTATAGGGGACACCGTAATATATTACATTCTGGCAGAAGAAAGAAGAAGGAGGCTGATGGTCAAGAATGGAAGTGGGCAAAGTGATAGGCTCAGAACACTTTCCGATAATTGCGACAATGAGATGTGATGGCTCAAAGCCACATAGCCTTCAAAATCATGACATATTTACAAAACTTTACAAGCTACTAAATGAAAAAAAATAATTCATAAATTTTACCTCTGTAACCTTACTTTTTTCAAATTAAATAGCAATCCATTTTATATATGTTGTATTATTTATTCGATCGAAAATGTTAAAACTGTAAAATAATATCCTCAGAAATTTTCATTTTTCCAGGCCATTAATTTGTACATAAATATAACGTATAACAAACCATTTTATAAAATTATTTTGAGACGTTCGAGTTCATTTAATGTTAAGTTTGTTTGTTTTTAGGATTATATAAATATTATTTCTCTCTGTTTCTTGAGAAAATTTAAAAAGATTTTTGAAGATTTCAGATATGTTGAAAACATATGTATTTTGTCGGAATTTATACTTTTTTGTCAAATATTAATTTTTTTAATTTATTTCTTTTTTAAAAATTAAACTAATTTGTTAAAAATTCGACCTTTTTGTTATAAAATCGTTCTCCTTGATTAAACATTCATTAACTTGTTTATTGAGAAAATTTCTTCTTTCTTGGTTAAAAATTCATCTTTCATGCTCAAAATTTAACAACTATGTTAAAAATGAACCTTTTTGGTCGAAGATTCTGAATTTTAGTAAAGAATTATCATTGTTTGCTTTAAAATTTTAACTATTTTGTTAGAATTCCAACTACTCTGTTAAAAACAATGTATATAAATAAATTAATGTGATTTTCTAACTGTAAAAGGAAATGGAAAATAGAAAAAAGCATTACGAAACTTGTTTCTTGATTTTTGAAAGGAAAAACTTTGCTTTTTTCAATTTATTTTTATTTTGTCTTGATTTTATAGAAAAGTTCAAATAATTATTCTCCATAAAAAGAAACTACATTTTCTTTGCTTCAAGGCGCATTTATGTAATTTTGAAATAATTTTAATAATTTCTCTCATTACGATCACTATGTTAACATCTAAATATAATATATGTGATATATTTTACATTAAATATCATAATCATAATTCTTGAATAAATTGACTAATTCGAAAAAATAAAAAAGTAAAACAAGGCCATAAGAAATAATGTCACCTTCGCTTTCTAAAAACATGATGTTGTTTTCTAAAGTGTGGCCCTTGTTCACAAAAATTTCTTATCAATAAATCTGAATGTTTTAGTTAAAATTTATTATTTGATTTACAAAGTTAACTATTTTTAATTGTTCAGATTCGGGAAATTTTTTAATGGCTATCGTCAATTTTATTTCCGAAAATTTTCTTTTATCGGGAATTTTCGAACTCGACATTTTTCAGCTTCGTGAGTTTTATATTTTGTATTTTTAATTTTTTGGAATGTATTTTGTATTTTATTAATTAATTATGAATTGTATGGGGCTACTGAAAAAAAAATTCCATAAAAAGAAAATATTCAAAATAGGAAATATCCAAAATTACAAAAGATTCGGCACTTTCGAACTCTCGAAACTATAACATTCTAAAATTTAAATAAATAAACCAATTGTTTATCATCAATATCATTTACTTTTTAAAAATACATTATTTAAATATTTTGATAAAATAACAAATTTTCTTCAGGTTTAATGTATCTTTTTAAATTACTGTTTATATTTAAAGTAATAATGATTTTAGAAAATTATTCAATTCACGTTTTTTTTTAAATGTGCACAATAGTTTTTTCAAGTTATTACTTTTTTAGTTAAAAGATTCTTCTTGTAATGTTCTTTTGGATTGAGTAATATATGTTTATAGTTACCTTTTCTTTCAATATTCTTAATTTATGTTATTTTTATTTTTATTTTAATTCTTTTAATTTCATCTTAACTTATGAATTCAATGAATCTGCATATTTTTAAATCGTGTTTTATTCAAGCGATTCAGATTATTTTTAGCCTTTAATTTGTTTTTTCTAAGTTAAAACTATATGAAATACTTAAATGGAGGGCACATCAATCCAAAACAAGACGCTCCAAAACATTTATTTAAAAATTATCAACATCTTTTAAAAATAATGTTTGGAAATCTTTTTCAATACTCTCATAAAATTAACTTTCCAAAAAAATCATCTTGTATTCGAGATTTTGCAGTTCTTTTGAATCCTTTTATAGTTCTTAAAAAGCTTCTGCAATTCTCTCCAAATCTTTAAAATTTTATAATTTTAGTGTTTAGAAATATTTTCAAATTTTAAATAATTTTCGAAATATTTTTACAACTTCTTTATATATTTTTTGGAATGATTCAAAGCTTTCCAAAAGTTTTCTAAAAATCACTCGAAAGTAAAAAATATAATTTGAATTTCCCAAAGAATCCTAAAATAAAGTTGAAATACTCTTTAAATCTGTCTAATGTTATCAAAATTAAACTAGTTTAATTAGACTATTGGAGTAGGATTCCAAAAAAGAAAAAGTTTTAAAAAAAATTACCTATTGCAAATACAGAGAGAACATCAATTTTTTAAGGAATTTGATTAGATTTCAAGGAATTTAAAGGAATTATTTGGACTAATTGTTTGAAAAGTAACTATTCGGTTTTTTGTGTTTTTGGTCCAATTTGATTTTCTTCTTTGCAATGCAACTATTTGGTTAAAAATAATTTTCTTTGCAATGTAAATGTAATTTTAAATTTTAGAAAATTTTTCCTTTTGAATTAAAAATTCAACTGTCTTCTAAGAAAATCGCCTCTTGCTTAAAATTTCAACTATTAAGTTTTTATTGAAAAATCATCTTTCTTCGTTAAAAATTCATTTTTTCGTGTTTAGCAGTCGCCTGTTCTTTAAAACATTTGATCTTTTATTTTTATTATTATTGTTGATCTTAGTTTTGTTGACCAGGGAATATTTATTATTAATTTTATATGTTAATTTTGTTTGTCTACTGGTCTATATCAATATTATTAAAATATTGATAAATCTTAA